>DF241982.1:0-41283 GCA_000507305.1 Breviolum minutum Mf 1.05b.01 | reverse complement strand
CACAGTCGCCCACGAAGATGTCTTCTTGATGCTCCGCTCCGCTGTGGACCTGTGCCGATGTAATAAACCCTGGTTACCGTCGCGGAAAACCACCACTGATGCAAAAAAAACCCCTTGCCGTAGCCAAAAACCCTTCCACTGTCGCAAAAAACCCCCCCAGCACTGTCGCAAAAAACCCCCAACACCAACCGTCGCAAAAAACCCCCTAACCAACCCACTGTAGCAAAAAAACCCGGTTACCGACGCAAAAAACCCGAAGCCCAATTGCACCAAAGAAATTGACACAATTCCTGCATCAATCATTCCATATTTCTATCTCATTTTGTTTTAGAGATATTAGTTTTTTCATATTAAAAACAGCACTTTAATCACTGGAAACACAAGTGACCCATGGGAATCGGAATCACCACCGTTCCAAGGTTTCTTACACGAGATCCTCAGCTCTGACTCAGGCCGGTTGCAACATATGGTATGAGAAACCAAGAAATGTAAGAAAAGCGTAAAACAAAAAACAAACCAAGGGGTTTTGGTCTGAAACAAAAAGTATCTCCCGGACTCCCAGTGTTGAAGGGATGGAACCAAATGGAGAGATTTACATAGTTTATAGTACCTTAGCTTTATATTAGTTTTGGCAAATAATTTTTGTTTTGAGTGCAAAAAATACCAATGACACTTTCTGGTTGTATTTGTTTTACAAACAGGAAGCCAACCAAATGATGTTGTGAGCAATTATTTACCAATAGATTTGACACGTCCTAAATGTAAGGATGGTTCATCATGGTTCATCTATGTTGGAGAAAGGAAAGAACATTTCGAGCTCATGTCTCATGTCATGTCAAATGTTTTGTTGATTCCCTCTTTCCAAAACAGTCGCGGGACAATTTCTCTCCGAGCAAGATCTTCCAATTCCAAATCACCCGCAACCCAAGTTGCCAATCGCCAAGTCGATTCTCAGCCATGTCTCAACATGCATATCAATGATGAAAAAGGTCATGAAAGACGTCTTCAGGGACAAGAAAGCGCATCTTGCTGAAAAACGGATGTGAAATCAATGAAAGCAAATAGTAGGAGTTTGAAGCCTTAATCATCACCTCCATTGAATGGAAGTATATGACTATTTGAATTTTTCCATATAAATATATATCATATATCATTTGCGAACTATTTTGATCATTCAACACTAATAACTAATGGCTAATATGGATGGTATGTATTTGCCAGATGCAGCTGATCTTTTACAGTCCAGACAGGTCTGTTGGATGCTGATACGGTATCCTTCCTCACAGCCTTACATGCCAGGGTACGCACACCGAGTGTCATCTTTTTTGTTTGGGAGGGTGCAGATTTATGATGTGGCTATCATTCCAACTGTTTTTTTGGGAGATAAAGGATGAAACAATTGGAGCAGATGTTGTTTCTTTTTGCTTTTGGTGAAGTCATGCTATACACATCTATACAATACTCAGTCATGGCACAAAGAGGTTTGTGTGGACATCTCACTGACTGGTTGATCAAATCATTTTTTTGCGGGTCCTTGAGTAAAAGATGTCACCCCTTTGGTCGAAGAAAAACGACTGTTGTCCCTGGGTTGGGATGGATGAAAGGTGCTTCAAGCCCTGCAATTGTGTGGGATAAGAATCATCAAGTGGTGGTCAGGGGATTTCTGAAGCATTGGATCCGTAGTTTTGATGGCCTGGGAATCGATTTAGACTCGTTGAGCCATGTAGATTATGTGGGGCACATGTGATTGGAAGCCCCCTGCTCTGATAGTTGAATCTCTTGCCCAAGGAACTTCGGGATGTGTCAGTCATTAAAAAAACACAAACACACACACACATGCTGAAAGAAGTGCCATGGATCACGGGTGTCGTTGGTTTGGTATCGTTTGAGCGGGTGTAAGTCAATTCTGTGTTCTTTTTTGTACAGTCACTTGAATTAAATATGTGATTAATGCTATGATGCAGCGTACTGTGCAAGGCAACATCTGAACAATAGAATAAGGGTTTTGACGCAAATTAGACACGCTGACTAAACACTGAATGTAGCATGGTGTTTGATCAACATGTTTGCATGTGGTTTGCATCCTCAAGTGGAGCATTTGGCCAATATTTCAATCTTGAACTAAGCTTGACACTTCTTACCCAAATTTCCATGTATGGAATTGTATGGACTATTATTTACGTAAGGATAAAAGTTGGTAAGTATTCCAGTCCCATATCCATGTGGGTTTGTGATGGCTCTGATTTTCTAGGTTTCCTGGGCCTACAGAAAAAAGGATGCCACTGTAATCCCTGGAACATTTTGGGGATGACACCTGTTTCAAGTCTGTCGCAAGGAAGAACAACTGGGTACAGAGGCTGCCGGGCGGTTTCTTTTTTCAATGTGGGCCAAAGTTTCCCTACAAAAGGAACCGATATGTGAATTGAAGGTGGGTACGTGTGTACATTGCTTTTTAGAGATGCATTCTTGGAAAATACAATCATGTTCATACACAAAATATACAGTGACATATAAATCATAAATCTATATCTTTGTTTATAGCTAATGTGTCTACATATTTACATATTATAGCAACTTTCGTGGACTCCCCAACGTCAGGGAGAATCACTTCAAAATAGCCTCAATTCATCTCTAGTGGCAAGGGTGTACCACGGAATTCTGAACCGTCAATTCACAATTCACATCCATTGGAATGTATCTATGTGGGCAAACTTGAATGATTTCTCCAATTGGGAAGCGGTTATACCAGGAGAGTGTCAGTAGTGCTTGAACCACACTCGGAAGTTGCATTGTGTACCCACATATGATATGGCAATGGCTCAAAAATTGGGTCACCAACAGGGAACGGAAATTTGATCATGTTCAGTTCACGTTTAGCATCCCAACATTTCCCAACATCCATATTGGGGGTCAACCATTTTGAACGCAAACTGTGCAGGACTGTGACACTTAGATACACTTAGAACATCATTGACTTCAGTATCTGCTGTGATTGTTGATTTGGGAGACAAACTGAGCATCATCAGAATGATATTGAACATCTATGAACAATGTACCAGTTTGTCAAATCGTTCTTCAGAAGTTTTCAGTTTACAGTCATAGTTCTTGGTTCAAAAAAGCAGCAACTCAGGATTTTTCACGTTACCCTTCAGAAAGTGGGGAATCCTCCAAAATCATTACATCAGGCGACGGTGCTTCGAGAAGCAGGCGGACAACATCATGATGAATGGAGTTGGGGATGGACCCCAAAACAACCATAGATCCAAGGGCGTTTTGTTTATTGGTTTTCACAGAAAGAGATTTGGGAATGAAAAGCAACATGGCTGAAGGTTTGATGAGAGTTGGAGAACTTTGCAGCTTGACCCACTGAGAGATTGATACACCGGAAAGACCATGTAAATGCAATGTAGATACAATTCTTTCTTTTAAAAACAATTAAAACCAACAAGTCACAACTCCTGAATTTCATGGCCTGCTTGTAGTTGTTGATGAATAGGAATCCTGGTAAACCAAAAATCACCTGGAGGAACTATATTGTTTGGAATCTCTGCGACCATGCTCCAAAGGTGCTCAGCCCAATCCCGCCTTTGATGGCGACGCATGGCTTTTGGGAGAAGCCTGACAGTGGTTGGTTGTTATTGGCCGCGAGCAAAAAAAACGGCCGAAGGATGAAGGGTCGACCTGGAAATGGGGTGAAACTTTTCGTTGGAACGGCAAGATTCATCTGTGGAAGTTGACGAATAGTATGAGAGAAGGGAAGTGACACTTGTGTATCCATGTGGGTCGAATTATGACATAAAGTGATTATATTTTACAAGGTAAGTCATATACAATTTCTATCCCTTATTCAACCATTTTGGGAGGGTTGGTGTATTCCTAAACGTAAATGTGTATATGTATCATCCAGATCGCCACCAGACTTCCATTCCTGAATTCATTTTGATTTTCTTGTGTTTTAGGCCGACTGTAATGATACAGTGATCCAAATTGTATATGCAACAAACAAAAAGTTCTAGTTCAGAATTTGGGCTACTGAGTACACTGTATACATAAAACAACATATGCTGACAGATGATTATTTGCTTATGTACAGATAGTGTGTGCAGCAACGGTATTACATATTTGTGGTCCCAAGATGAATTCCAGTAAGAAAACAAGACTTTCGTTGCGTTACACCTCAGGTTTCAGTTGGTGCAGAGAAAAAACAATACTTCAAGGGTCACAAAGGTAGCCATTTTGCGGTAGACAGAAATGCGGAAGTGGATTTATTATCAAAGTTCCAACTAAAGTGATAAGGAGTTCCCCAGGAACATGTTGGATATTCGATTTGCTCCGGGAAGATGATAAACCGCAGACTTTGAAGCTGAAACAGCACGTTGGAGCCTTACATTGGAGGAATGGAAGAATAGTAGACAGACAGATGCATTTTAAAACACAACATCTTTATGAAAGATGGAATCGAAAAAAGATAATTGGTACAGACAAGATTATTTTGACAGAGTGAAGTGTTGGGGTTTGTTTGAAGGTCAAAGACACATGGCGTGAGGCATTAACAGGTACAGTAAGCAAATATAGCGGAAACAACGTTGTACATGAATATCGTGATGGATAGATACAAAACAGGTGTTTGATATGACTAATTATGATGTATTTATTCAAAGTGACTCCAGTTGTTTAAGTCAAATAGATACTTTACTGACAACTGACAAGTGTTTATCACCAAGTGACACGGTTTGAAACCTTGGCCAACTTTACATGATGCTTTTGAAGTGAGATATTTTACCAAATGATGCGAACTTAAGCCAACTTTGTGATGTTAAACAAGTTCTGCCATTGTGTTTCTTTAAAAGAAACACATATGTATACTGTAAGTCATGCATAGTTTCAACTGTTGTGATATTAACTAAGTCCCATTTGACCCTTGGTGTTCTTGTGAGATCAGCAGAGTGTTTTTCCATAAACATGGTGATGACGACTTGGAAGACCACAATGGGCCGCGAGACATGAGCTGGTTTGATGGGCCGGATGGACATCAGGTGCTTTCATAGTGGAACGTTGTGAACGGTGATGAAAGGTGATTACTCTATGAATAGTAGGCTATAATTTTGGTATGTAAAGGGCTACTATTGGTTTGATCATTCTGATATTGATAGATCTTCTGTATATATTTGGCAAGCCTTTAAGTGTTCCATTAGCATCGTTTGCACCCTTTTGATTTCAGCAACATCTGCATTTTGTCCACCTAATGAGGTTTACAAAGCATACTCTGTAGACTGCATATATCATTTTACATATATTATATTCGCAATATTTGCTTCTTACACACGAAGTTGTTGAAGGTGATTTTTTCCTATTTGCCGTGGAATATATAAGGATCTACTGTACATCACTATACAACTTACAACACAACATCTGGTAGTCTATAGAATCAGGGAATACCACAAAGCCAGAACCTTCAGGTAAAGCCTGTGCTGTTTTCTGGTAGTTGGCTATGGATGGTAGACAAGCTGGTAGCTTTGGTCACCAATATGTTGGTCAATTTTAATACAAAAAATCACATCTAATTACATGTCAAGCAGGTGACCAGGTCCTTTGTAAATGTGGCCTCATATGAATTGGCAAAGTGTGGTTTTAGATTTGTTCTTTTCTAGATAAGAAAAGTATGCCTGATGCCTGACATTTTTTGGTGAAGTGGGGAACCTCGTTGTGGTACAAGTGAAGACAGGATGGAGGAGGCTGCTCTGTCATATCTGGAAAAGCTAGGCAAACCTATGCCATATGCAGTTGTTCACTTTTTCTGGATTTCTGTCACCATTGTGTCACCGCATGGATACCGTTTGATGATGATGACTACATTACGTTTAAACTGCTTGTAGATACTTGTTAGTCCAACGCAGTAAACGATGATCTACTAGTCCTGTGACTGTGGCAGTATTCTTTGTTGCTGCCACTATTTTCTAGACAAATTGCCACAAGCCGTCCTGCTGAGTACATCGTCTCGATAGACGCTGATAGATGACAAGTGGAATCGGTAGCTTTTCACAGCATTAGAAATTGCCAAAAGATTGGCGAAGATGGTCCCAGCAGCGCAGGTGTGGGTGCCTCGTGATGAAATTGTTTATACAATTCTGCAGCCAAAGCAGGATCGGGGATCAACACGGTTGTATCAGGAATGATTCCTTGGTGGGCAAAGTTGATGTTTTACTACCAACAGATTTCACCAGTGATTATGTTCATCTCAGGATTCTAAGGATCCAACACTTCTAGCCTTGACCACCATTGTTGCTGTACGCACATTCGGTGTGGCTTCCACCGTAGCGTCGTAGAATATGATACTATATGATCTGTATCTTATTGCATATAGCTACTGTCAAAGCAACACATCATCATTTGAGACTATGATGTCGTAGATGATGGCCGCTTCGAACAATTTTCCAACCACCACGTCATATACCTGTGCGATTCAATCATTACCTCCTGTTTCTGTACCTGGGGCACCTTCTTTATGATAATTATTCTCCAGCACGTGTTTTTTCAATAAAAACCATTATGACATGTGGTTTACTCACCAGCACGGTTTTTAACGTCCATGAACGGTTTTTAACGTAACTTGACCTGCTCTAAAAGATGCTTTCAATAGGCCCAAAACAAGGCCAAAACATGACCAAAAATCAACAGGATATGGAAGCATGTTTGCACCAAAGTGACTCTAATATACATGTTTCTGACTATATATTTCCTTCAAGTATACATGCTTTTGTATACATGTCATTATATGTATTTCTCTCTCCCCAAGTTACGCAATTTTTATGTAAAATTTGCACAACTCCGAACGTAATCGAACGTAATTTGAACGTAATCTGAACGTAATTTGAACGTAATCGAACGGATTTTTTTTTCCATCCTGGTTCCAGGATAGTTTGATTAATGCTTTTTAATGGAAATTAACGTCCTATTACGGTCCAATTACGGTTAATTACGGAGAGTTTTTGGGGGCTTCTGGATCCCAGAAAACAGCCATCCAAGGGCTCAAAAGCGTATACCAAGGCTTCTCGAAACTTGGGCAGAAGCATCATGGAAATTTATACGTATATAGCCCTTGGAAAAAGGGTTGGAAATGCCCCTGAAATGCCTCAGGAAATGGCATAGAAAAGGGTCTAGAAAAGGCCTTAAAAAGGGCCCACAGAGGCCCCGAACGGTTTTTAACGTATAAAAGTATGATTATTGTGAGGAACGTTTTTTTTTTAATATATCCAATTTGAAGAGTAATTCTTCCCATAGGGAGCCCCAGGTAGGTCTCAGGAGATTTGAGGGATCTTCAAAACCCCACAAGAGGGTTTTCCCGAGATCATTAGATGTGTTTTTCAGATTACGCTTCTCTCCATTTCATCAGATTTCACCATTTCTGTGTGTTTTTGTTGCGGAAAGATCTAAATTATGAAGCTTGGAATATAGCGTATTTTCAACAACAATTTATATACATAGTACGTCTTTAGAACAAACATATCTACATTATTCCTAGCATAGAACTGACTGTGCCTATACAATCCGCAGAAACAACACTCCTGGCGTTTCGTTTGTTGTCCGCCAGGAGTTAGACACTGAAGAGGCGGGGGAATTTGGAAACAAAATGCATGGCATCACTGGGTCGTCGTGGTTTCATTTTTTTTAAAGTTTAATTTTCACCCCGAACAAAATTGGGGGAAATGATTCCCAATTTTGACATATATCATATGTTGTTTCTTAAAATGGGTTGGGTTGAAACCACCAACTAGATCATCTTGAAGTATGTTTGATACTGCTTTTTGGTGGAAATCACAATAAGATGCAATTATGCAAGGTTCCAACAATTCCGATTATGACAGTAAAATTGAAGAATTGATCTCCTTGTAAACTCCTGCCACTAAGCTTAATATTTCTCGAGATGTTCAACAAACTATGTATGTTTCCAACAAAAAATCCCACGTTTTGCCAACGGCGTTTCCCGGCGGCACCCAGCTCACCTACTTGTCCTTGGGAAGCACCAAGCCCGTTTTCCAGGCCTGGCTGAAATGATGGGTGAATCGAATGGAGAGTTTTCTTCCATGCTTTTGGTCGGTTGAGACAACATTTTCTTTGCTAGCTAAGTGAGAACGAAGTCAAACGGCCTCACTACAAACGTGTTGATTTCATTCGATTTCCACGTATCTTGGGACATCCACTAAATTTGCGACCACATCAGGGTGAATCAGCGTTGTTTTGTCAGATGTGATGTAGATACTAAGTGGTGGTGATCAATGTGGTGTTCTATGTGATCTTGAGAATAAAGCGATCTTGATAGATAGTTTCAATATAGTTTCAATTTTAAGGAAACTTTTTCATTTAGGGATTATCTTGGATCGAATGTGTTGGAGACCGAAAAACATCGAGACACGGCACAAATTCAGCGTACCTGTTTGCATCAAGTTGCCGCAAGCTCCAATGATGTGAAACTGTGAACCTTCAGCAGGTTTTGTGAAAATTGTTGTTTGTGGCGTGAAAACTGAAAAGTACTCCAAAACTGGCTGGTTGTCCATAATTTCATTCATATCTCTTTAATCAATAATCCTAGGCCAATACGTATGATATTTATATACTGAAAGTTCTGCTATCATACTCATGATAGAGGATATTCATTCAACATTTTTCCCTAGAAAATCCCTTGACAACATTGATTTGCAGTCGCTTGCCGCAGGAAATCTTCGAAGATGACGCTTGGGATGGAAGGACATTGGACTGCAATGGCTGTCAATGAAGCACCCTTGCCAAGCGGAAGGGAACCACCCGCGTGCAACAAAAATAGGGAAGTGTCCCAGATCAACAAAAGTCATACAAAGGGATAGCGGCATAGCCATGTTAAATCATTTTAATGGACATTAATCTTCGCAAAGTGGCGTGAATCCCTACAGTTTTACCATTGGGTAGTTTTCCTCTTTGGGTGAAGTACACCAGTCGGGAAGTAGATATTTTGCTATTGGAGCCTGGTGAATTTTAGGGCCCATTCATTTTGCCAAATGTGTTTGTTTGTTTGGTTGGTTGGTTGGTTGGTTGGTCGGTCGGTTGGTTGGTTGGTTGGTTGGTTGGTGGGTGTGCGTGTTTTTGTTTTTGTTTGTTTTTTGAATCATGTTGAAAGCAAGAAAGAGGAACTGCATAATTCTCGAAACACAAATCCCAAAGAGGTACAATATATCGAGGAATTAGGTGAAAACAATCCAGCATTGTGTTTGCTGAGTATATGATATTTGATTTATGATATGAATAATATGCGTGTTGAATGATATGTTGATATCACCAGGACTAGATGGGGTCCAATGAACTTATATCAAACATTTGCACATCAGTTTTGGTTGAAAATTCCTTCATGGTCTTTCATAAGGCCATTCCACATCTTCATCGCAAGACATCTTGCAGGAAGAAACGTAACCCCCGCAGAGCCAGCAGAGAACGTGGATATTTGGTGCGCCTGAGAGTGAAACGGCCCATGTGAGACACACGACCAGACAAGATAAAGAAACTGGTTTTTTATCGCATGTTATTTTCTTTCATAAATATTCACCATGGTTTTCAACAAGTTTGGACAAACAAACAGTTTTTCGGGGAAATTTACTGAGCTTTGGTGAGATTTTTTTCCAGAATTCCTATTGCTTTCCTTGGATGGTTCATAGCATGTTAATCCTCAACAGTTGCACCAAGTAGCTCACCAACTCCATATTGTTTTATTTGTGCATCATATGTTGGTACCATCTTCAACTTACAACCATATCATTTGTCCTTTACTTTTAGCCACCTTCAATCATTTAAATTGCATGTTTTGCCCCAACAGTGCCTTCTTCGAACAACTACATTTTCCCTGATATTTGTCTAGGTGCGGGTGGAAATGGAAGAACAAGCACGTGTGGTGTCATGGTTCAAGGTGTGGTAGCTCATCCGTTGTTTTTGTTGTTGGTTTTGTCATTGTGACAGTGATTCTCCAAGAACTGGTGATGTGTGTCTGAAGTGTGTCCACCGGTTCTCAAATTCATTACACTTTTGGTCCTGATACTTGAGTGCCGGGTAGAATATCAATGAAAATCAGATCAGGATGTCAAATTTCCAGGTAAGAGAAGATACATGTTGTTGATGTTGGATCAAGGTGGAACATAAGATTCGCATTTTTGTTCCAATCTGCCTGGTATGGAAAAAAACATAAGAAAAAGGAAAACCGATGTGCAGATGACCTGGGGGATTCAACCTCCAAACTTGAGTCGCGTTGACAAGAATGCTTCGTAGATTTACTGCAGATTTGCGAATGCTTAATTAAGCTGAAGTTTCACATAACCCGCATTGCATCTTGAGTGCAAGAGATATGACTAACTGGCCGATACAACTTCCTTCAGGTATATAATTATCGACAATTTCGAGGAAATCCATGAGCATAGAGTAGCTCAAATACCCCAGACCTATCGGAGACAATCTAAAAAAACCTTTGTGGTATTCAAAAATCTTCCAGAAATTTGTTATCTTCGATAGTCCATGTGAAATAGTTGAAATATGTTCTTTGGAATTGGCATCAGGCATCATATTCTTTACCCTCCCTGAAACAAACATAGCCCCTGAAATTGGGCCATCCCAAAAGGAAATTCATCTTCCAACCATCCATTTTCAGGTGCGAAAATGTTAGTTTCAGGGAGGGTAATCTTCTTTATGGATAGGTCAACCTAGGATTTCATTTGGTGTTGGAGCCACCAATTTCGGCATGATCTGTTCACCTGAACAGAGGTTAGTTCACAATCTATCTGATTACTTCCATGTATTGTGGTATATTTCCCTACATTCACCACAAACATCAAGCAAATGTAAGTAAATATACGTACCATACACGGATGGTATGGGTATGGAGTTTTACGGCCGAAAAGGAGTTGCCCCCCCCCCAATCTGACAATATCAACGCACGAATGGCATCTTCTAGCGTGCTGAAACAGGCACTACTATCATTTTTGTGGCACAAACAAGACAATAACATTTGCATTGATGCCAATTCCTAGGAGAAGTGGAGTGGAATTCAGGTCACCCCAATTCACCCGTGCATTTGATTTTCTGACAGGCCGAAAGAGTTTTTAGTTGAAATTAGTTGAAAGAAATCTGACATTCACCAAACCCGCCGCATTTCATGGTTTTCTTTGGTTCACAACACGAAAACCACAAAAACTTCAAAGAACTACAGGTCGGTGGGGTGCGTATCATCAACTCCTGAAACCCAACAAAAATCGCTGATTTGAGGTTGCCCATCTCACTTTGATAGTTGACCTTGATTTTTTCAAACATCTCCTTGGTAGTGATACCACCAATTCGTATGATATTACTTTATCAACCGAAAAAAGAACATGTGTTATGATTCACTGAGCTTGGGTGATATCAACCTTGGTGGTAGTATGAAGGTAGTGGATTTTTGTTTGCTCACCAACCATTCCTGGATATTGGGTACACATTTTTTGTTGATGGGCCAACTGTGGGTTCCCTGTGGCTACAGGCAGCAATTCAAGTCTTGATGAGAGAAGGTGTTTGGCAACCCATGTGTGATGGTTTTTGGGATGCGGTGAAACCGGCAACAGTCATGATGACAGTTGTTCAAGAGAGAAACGATGTTCATTTGATAGTCATGGAAACACACGAAAAAGTCTAGGTGGTGGTTTCAAATATCTCTTGTTTTCACCCCTACCTGGGGAAATGATCCAATTTGACTTCTTTTTTTGAAATGGGTTGAAACCACTCACCAACCAGAAGTCATACACACACACGTTTGTTTTGGTTACTGGTTGGTAATACTGATTGGCAAATTGTGGAACCTGATCCAATCGCTTGTAACTTCCAGAGTCTGAGGCGCTGCTTGTATTGAGAAGATGGGTTTTGTTGCTTAGGTGTTTCAGGTTTTCCACAAGGAATTCACAACTCAAAATATCCAGATATATAAGGAAGAGATTCCGAATGGATTAATTGATGATTCAAAATTCGTCTCAAAAATACTGGCATTTACAGGGTTTCTTCCACCCTGACAAAAACATCTTGGCTGTTCTCTAAGGTGGTGTCCAAAGTGGATGCCTCCGATGCGAGTAATTTGAAGCGTCTCAGGCCGGCCGTGGGTGGAAGGTCCAACGTTATTGATTGGAATGTTTTCAAATTTTGCATCCTGTGACCCACAGGTTTTTCTGAAAACCACAGGAAAGATGGAAAGATGATTCGGAAGATGTTTGCATTTGTTTTGGTGTGTGCATTTGTTGAGATCAACTTTAGGACTTAAGTCGACCTCCAAGCAATTAGGCTGAGGGGTAAGAAGGTCTGGTTGAAGCATTTGGTGGACAAAAGAATGATGGGAGGTGGTGTGCCCGTGACTAAGGGAATTTGCCAGAAGTCAACTGACCACCACAGAACAGGGTGTGATTGATAGATAGACAATAGATAGTTGGATAACCGAAATAATTTCATCATTATCATTATTTATCTGTATATTTAGTATATATATATATATATCAAATAGATATATATATATATGTATATATATATATACTTGATAATCTTGTTTTTTGGTGTGATTTTTTAAATCTGTGTTGGCTTTTCAAGTGTCCTAGAGCTATATCTTCATGGGTGTTTCTTCTGTCAATGGAGTCGCCGAATAACTGGAATGAGTCTGGTGAGCCCGAGATTTCGAGGGAACAGAATACGAACAACTCTAAGTCAACATAAGCAACATATGAAAGAAAACGTATCATTTGTATGTGCTTTCCAGGCTAGGCGTTGTGTCAAAGAATTAGTTTTGAGTTTAACTCAACAATGTTGAAAACAATCAACAATTAAATGTTGGAAAAAAACAATATGTATCATAGTCCCAAATCACTATCGAAACCTGAAAATAAAAATCAAGTCTAATGATGCCTATGTTCATCACCCAGCCAGCCTCAACCAAGAACGTCATTGTCGTTTTACGCCGAGCAGGAAGCAAAGAATGGAACACCATGGATGCCAAGTGGAAACACTGCAAAGGCTAGGGCTTCAATGTTAGGTCAGTGGCGGTATGGTATTTTAGGTCTAAAGGTTATGTGTGTTATGTTCTTCACGGAGCTATTTGTAGCTATATAGGTGTAGCTCCTTTGGTGAACATATATATATATATGCCTCAATTGAAATATGTTTCCATTTGGAACTATAGAATTGGGTTTCTATAGCATCCTGTGACCATGGTGCTCACAAGCACCAAAATCATTTGAAGCCTCGGCTGGTTTTGACACTGGGAGAACCTTGGCAAACCTTGACTCAGAGAAAACCACAAAGGAGCCCTTTTGACTTTGGAACACTGTTTGCAATGATACACTAAAATCACTAGAATTAAAAAAACATGACAAAACACTTCAAGTTTCTTCTTGGTACTTGAAGAGATTCCTTTAGGTCCCTGAAAACTGTCAGCTACATCAAGTTTGCTGACTTGTGGCTTGTAGTTTACCCATCGGTGTGAATGCTTTTTTGTTTGATATTTGAGCGATGTTGATTTTTTCCTGTTTTACTTGGATGAACTTTCCGAATCCAGCTTGGCCTTCGGCTGTTGAGACTTCCTAGACTCCCAAAACACGTTGGTCCAGCCGCCCGGAATGAGAAACTGACGAGTTGACATGGTTTAGACATGGTTTAGACTATAGGCATCAAGATGAGCTTCTCCTAAAAATGCAGATCTAGGCCACGATCTCGACTTAGGCCCAACTTCTAGGCCACTTTTTCGTGCGAGTAAGAGTAGTGGATTTTTGTTGAATGACAAAACGTTAAGCCACGTATCGTAGAGCTAAAACAACCGATGCCTTGATAAATGGCCTGGTGGTTTCAAAGCATTTGGCGAGACGGTCTCAGTTGTTTCTCAACTGGATGCCTCAAGTCCTCCAGTTGTTCATGATCCAAGCTGTTGGTGGTGAACATCCAAGCTGTCGAGAAGGTTACTTTTTAATATGTGTGCATTTTTTGCCCTACTGGTAACCAATTACTGTAATCATTAATCCTTTACTACGACCTTCAGAACTTTTTGTCTAAATACGCGGCGTTTGGTATGCGTTTGACATGAACATGAGATCACAAAAAAAACCTTGAATCACCTGGGTTCTCTTGATTTTCCTGCAGATGCCATCATGGAGTTTGTGGACCTGGGTTTCAAGTGACCCACTGAGGGAGTGGAAAAATATATTGCGAGGAAACAAACGGTTTGGAAAAATTCGATCTTTTCATGGCTTTGGAAAATGGGAGGACAAACAGAACATGTTCAAAATTCAGAGGTTGGGTGAATACATGTTTCGTTTATGTTTAAGTAGCTCACGGAAGCATACACTACATGGGACTGCCGAAACAAATTAGGTAGTGAATATGAGAATTGTTGGGTAAACTCGTTTTCTTTGTTGTTTCATGTGATGCATTTTTTTCTGCATCTGCTTGATTCCTTGGGACTTGCATTGACAAAATCTGATGGCGGAAACAACTTCTGTACATATAGAATGTATAATATACACACGTGTATTTTTAAGCGAGGCAAAACAGCTAGAGCTTTGACTGTCTCTACGCAAAAGCAGAAGAACAAACAAGCATTTCACCATCAAACCCCAATCGACTAGACACGCCGGCAAGGCCGGCGGATTGGATTTGTTTGTTTGATTTGCCAACATCGCCACTGGTAGGATCTCTCCACGTTTTTGCTTCGCAGTCTGGTTGGTAGGATCCCTCAGGCTTCATCGAATTGAAAGCACCAAGAGGTAGGAGCCAGCTCTACAAAGTGTTTATTGGTGGTGAATGTTGGTGTTTACTATCATAAGAACTCCGTATGAAAATGAGTATGGTTTGGTGACATACAGGCAAACCACCAAACAACATAGGCTGTTCGATGATTTTGTGCTCTTTTCCCTGTGAGCGGATTTGTTGTTGCTTCATATTTGTTCATCAAAGTGTGAGAGTTGTTGAAGACATCACTGTGCCCTAGGCATAAATAGCTGTGCCATTTCACAGTTGAGAACAGTTTGAATTCTCTATATCTATCGTGACCATTCGTGACCAATATTTGATGGTTTTCCCTTCAACGCATTCCAGCACTACAAGAGTATTTTCAGATACACTCACTCACTGAAACTATATCTTTGTTTGGAACCGGAAGGTTTTCTTTTTTGGGGGAGGGTCCTGGGCATTTTTTCAGCTTCCGGGTGAAGGTGAGTTTTGAGGTTGTTTCGATGATCATAGCGTCGAGGTACACGTATCTTCCAATGAAGCTTTTCAAAAGCTCTATTTGTTTACCAATCATCAGGTCGAGGACAGAGAAGGGGAGACGGCTGTGAAGAGAGATTAACCAGTTGAATCAAGTTGATTTGATTCAATATTTGTTGACCAATGTCGAAGACGGGTAGTTTCGATTGCTACTTTTGTTTGTTTACTGCTGTAGAGAATACAACAAATTCAACCAATACAGCCAAAAGTCTTCTACTCAGTCCAAAAACCGCAGCATGGTGGCATGTGCATGTATGAGAGGAACGGCACAGCATGTTTCTAATTTGAATCTTTCCTTGAATGTGGTATCTATTGTTTGTGCGGATTTGATCAGAGATTGTCAACCCTAAGTTTGTTGGATACATGGTCGTATATTTTTCCTTTTTGTAACCCAATCTCCGCTATTTTGTACTTGTGCTTCGTGTGTTTCCTGGTTGCAACAGTCTGAAGCTCGTTTACTCATGTCCTAGGACTTATCCACTTTGAACTCATATCTGCATTGTTCCAATTCAGAATCACTCTATACTGCATACTATATGTAAAGATATTTAGGTATGTTTTCATTTCAGTTATATAACGTTCTCCGTCGACATCGTTGTCCAAAAGGTATTATCAACCGAGCCTTGGAACTCACTCCAATCGACGGGTTGAAAAACTTTGGTATATATAGCCATGTTTTTTGGTTGGAAGGATAAGTTTGCTTCCAAATCATCAGCGAGTTTGTGTTTAATATAAAAAAAGTTTAGTTGAATATGTCCAGCGTGTGCTTCTTTGAGAAAACTGAGGGTTGAACACCTCTGAGAACTGTTCATTGATATCAGTCAAAGCCGCCAAACATTGGATCCTAACCCATTGACTGCTGACTCAGTGGGGCGGCATGACATTTTGAATCAAGGTTGTTTCGTTGTTTTTTTGTTGTTGTTACATTAAGATGTCGGTGGAAGAAGGTCTATGCATTGCTTTTTTTCCCCAACGGAATGGAACACGGTTTGCAGGTGCTGCCATTGGAAAACTGGCATCAAGCCCTGTGGAAGGCGGAGTTAAAAAAGGACTCGGGGAAGACCGGTTTCGTGGTCCCAAACATTTAGGGCATACACGAAGAAGTGCTGAAATGGGAAAAGCAGATTCATTTCCAAAGCCTGAAACAACATGAGTTCTGTTTTTGAATGTTTGCAGCAAGACTTGGTGGGTCGCACTTTCCACAGATGAAAGGTGGAGATGTGAAGGGTGGTAAATTCCAATGATTGATACTTTGGAAGCACTGATGTGACAGGTGACATTTGATGTATATAATCATACATGTAGATCTTTTATGTCGAGTAATATATACTCGCAGATTCACAATACTTGAATGTTTGAAATTGTTTGAACATGCCAAACATTAAGTCAGAAAATTCCATGATGATTGCAACAATCCCATTCAGTACAGGGAGCTAACTCTCCAAATTGTTTCCCAACAAACCACTTTCAGGCACTTCAGAGTGCGTATGGCCGTGTTTTTTGGGCACGCTGTGAAGGCCAGGGAACCCCCAGCAGGTATGAAACTCTGAAAAAACACATCATCACTACGGCCGGTTTGGTTTCAGCCAATCAGCCAAGGGTGAATTGCGGATTTTTGGTGTTCTTGGCTTATTTTAGGTGCGTAAATCCCTGATACTTATTTATATAATTATATACCTATTTATATGATCCCTTTCAAACCCATCAACTCTCATCATTGACTGGAACTTTTCAACAACTGAGTTGCTTAAAAAAGCAATATTCTCAGAAGAGTTGTTGTTTTGAGTCCCACTACTGATCGTTTGGTTTCAAAAAGGTATTGCAGTATAAAGTATATGTTTTTGTAAGCGATAATGAACCCTTGGGTTTCACACAACCATTGGAAAGGATCCCTGAAGAGGATCCGATCTCAACACTCATTCGAAGGAAAACTTTATTGCAGCAGCCCGCACACAAACAAAACCCTACCTTTAGGTTGGTAGATTTTTGTAGATTTCTTTCAATTCGATAATTTTCATTGACTGACACGTTCAAATCTACTCTCTCCACTCCCTTCCAATGTTTTTCTTCGTTGGGGTGTTCAAGGATTTGTTTTGAGCTATTGGTGTTTATATTTTACGATGTTTGGTAGGAAGGACCAAGAGTTTCCGAAGCAGGTTAAAGCTCCAGTTGATTCAGTTGATAGTTTTAAGCCATGCTGAGATTCCAAGAGTTGCTCATCAAACATGACGCTGTTGAGATGAAAAAGACAACAGGAGATGAAGCGTTTCATCCACGTGACTTCGAGGCCACTTACACCTTTTTCCTAGGGGGGTTGTTGAGATGAAAACAACAACAGCAAAACAACAACAACAACAACAACAGCAGCAACAACAACAACAACAACAACTACTACTACTACTACTACTACCACTACTACTACTACCACAACTACTACTACTACAACAACTACTACTACTACTACTACTACAACTACTACTACTACTACAACTACTACTACTACAACTACTACAACTACTACAACTACTACAACTACTACAACTACTACAACTACTACAACTACTACAACAGCAACAACAGCAACACTGCCTACAGAAACCATTGCCTCGAGATGAGTGGTCTTAAACATATTTTTTTCCGAGATGTTCCAAGATGGGTGTTCAATTTGCACATTGTAATATGGCTTTTCGAAGACAAAATGTCATACCTTTTTCAACAGAACAGGATCCAATGATCCACTAATGATCATCCAAAACAAGAGGGTGATAATTGATAATCATTCAATTTGGAATTACAAGAAAACAAACAAAAGCATGGACATACTGTTGATGGAAGAAATTCTGCACCACCTGACATATATAAAACCTCGTAAATAATGGGATAAACTACGTATCAACTGTTTAGCCGGATTTCTTTTATCAACAGTAATATTTGTGTTGAAGTGAAATTTCAGGTTGATTTTGATATCGCTTCACCTTGGGATCAAAAATATCATTCTGAAACTACCAACTGGTTGGCCACAACAGTTGAACACCTTTCAGTGTTGGGAGGTTGGCACTGACCATGCGCAGCAAAGAATGCAGCAGGACGGAGTGTTTTTTTCAGGTGAGGGCAACGTAAACCTTCGAGAGAACCGAAGGCTAGTTGACTGGTATATGTTTTTTTGTGTATTGATTGTATCGTATTGATGTCTGTTGTGCCTCTGGGAGGGAAGGTTGAGTTTTCAGAATGACTCATTTGATAGAATGGCAGTTGGATAATGTTAGATAGGAACCATTTTCGAGATATCCGCAATTCCGCAGATGTTTGTTTCGTGCATATCTTACAATGCAAATCTGTTCAGTGGAACTCTGGAACGATAAGGAAGTCCCATCCTATTAAACTTAAATCGAGAAGGCATGTTGAATTTCTTTGCTTTTTGACGTGCCAGGTTGAATCTTAGTTTGATTTCAGGAGGGATTTTGATCCCCTCTTCAGGGTTGAAATACTTTTTAATGCGTCGGAAATCCTGTGAGGAACAACCACCGGAAGGGATGTAGTCCAAAACATAAATATCTAGGTCAGACATAGATACTACCAACCCCAGACAGTTGAGATAAAACATGATAAAGTGTCAGAGATGATGGATCCATGAATAAAAACAGAATAAAGAAATTTGATCGTCAACAGGATGTTGTTACTTTTGGGATAAACGCTAGAATCCGACAAGCAAACCACTGGCTCTGACAATTCAGCATCTAGGGAGATGTGACCAATCTTGTGAAAAAAGGCTAAATCCACCAGGTGTGGAACAATGTGGAATACAGAATGCACATTCAGAACAAAGGCACCTGTGGTTTTGTTTGCATGTGTGTGTGTGTTTTCGTTCTCCAGTACTTTGTTTCCCATGTGTAAGTGCAATGATTCCTTTAATTGTTCAATTTGACATCCACCGCTAAGAGCGTCAGAAATTTTGATCTCCTCTTGCGAGCCACTTGGTCATGTCGTATTTACATGGTTTGCATCCTTTGTCTCCAAACAAAAGCACAAGCTGCTTCCTCTTCCATGCGCTTCCACAGATAAATTGCTTGTTCAGGAGGCCGCCTATGATCCCCACTTCAAGGATGAAGAGGCACCAAATTTGATTGAACAAAGCTTTTGGTGATTTGGCCAATGGGGTGTTCCCTGCCCGTGAAAACCAGGGCAGCCATTCAGTTGTGCGTCTCATTGTAGAGTTTGGGAAGACAACATGACATGCCATGACCCAAAATCAGAAGCTTGCATTTCCAACTTGCTTTCCTGTATCTGACTGTATCTGGTATCCAAGCTCCATTTCGAACAATGACAGCCCAAGTCATCTCTAAGCGTGAATTTGAGTGACGCCACAGTCACGTCATCACATCCAAAAGAGACAAGCAGACAACTTTCCAACTCCAACACAATGACCTGACCCATATATGCTCCATGTATGGTACATATATATATATTTACCTACATTTACCATAAGTTTAAGCCATCCATGTAGGTCAATATACAATCGTCCCATGGATCCTATGGGTTACACAGAGTCGACTTCCCAAGGCTTGGCTTGCGAACCTTTTGGGTCGTGATTTACTGGAGGTGAGTTACCAAGGCTGTTTTTGGTCGGTTGAGTTGGATATCCATGGAGATCCCTGGATATTTAAAATAATATACGATAATTAGGGTATAAATACAATATATATATACTATATATATATATTACGGTTTTTTGGTATGACCTACTAGACTATGGCAGTAAGATTTTATGCCATTTTCTTTGCTGTGAGATACACACTAAATACCTATATGTCTACACTCAACTTTGCATGTTTAGGAAATTGATTGTAGGGGTGTGGTCATCAGGTATGAGCCTGAGATATGACTCTATGACTGCATCAGCTAGCACTTGAAGATATGGTTGATGGATATGGAATCACTACTATTTACGAAGATGTATGAAGGTGATTTGCATTTGAAAATCTCTGGTGACATATTCATTATACATCATGATCATATCAACTGGTTTGCTAGATTTTCCCTGTCTACAGTTTGTTTTTTGAATTTTCATGGTTTTCCTTTTTCCAGGAAAACGTGAAAGACAATTCACTTTGAGACTACATTTCAAACAAAATGCCTTTGTATTGGGCGTCTCCATGCATTTGGACTGGGTCCACGCAATGCGCGACACGTGAGCAGTGATAGGTTCACCCAATGGTAAAGTTGCTTTATGGCCGTGAAAACTACATCATGATCTCATTAGCATTTGGTAATCTAATGATAGCAATGCAAGAATCAAAACTCCAACACCTCCAACATTTGTAGATGCATTTCCTACTGTAGTATGAGAACATCAGGCATTTCCATTCCTTTGTTCATGTAACAGTCAGTACAGAACGGATTCTTTCAAAAAGCCATTTCATGCTCCCGAAGCAAACAGGAGAAGACACCACATTAAGTGATTAAGTAGTAAATTCCACCCCCACCAATCAACCCCAATTGATCTACCAACCAGCCATTTATCAAGTTGACCTTAAACCAACCAGCAAACTTCGCAGGAAGGTCCTTCAACTTTGACCTCTGCAGTAGCACCTGTTCCACCTGTTCCACGTCGGCCACGCTGGGGTGATCTGTGGGATGAGGAGGACCAGGTGGGCCAAGGTGAAAAAAAAAACAGGTGGGTAAGTGAGGTGCCAATAAGATGGGTTAGGGTTACCTGACTTTTGAGGTGTGCAGTGTTTTTGGAATGCTTCTGGATTTCATACGAAAGTTTTTTTTTTTAAGTTGGACATGAAGAGGGTCTTCAAGGCACTGCATCATGAGGTTGCAGAAGGTGCGTCTCCATGGTGTAGAGTGTAAACTTGAATGCTGGAATGCTGACTCTGTAGCCATGTCTTGCCATTTGCAACACTAGGTGCCCTTTTCTCATCATGGAAGTGGAATATCTTTGAGTCCCTCCAAGGCTATTATTTCCTTGAAGCTGCATCCTATTCCACTGGAGGTTTGGGTGACATCCAATGATGTCAGTCATTTTTGCACAAGATAGTTCCCTCTACTCCTCTAGTCATATTGATTGCTGGAGCGGTTCGAAAGAAATCGGCGAACCAGTTGAGATGGTTATGAAGGTCTTTTAGTTGATCGGTGTTTTAACTATTGACTATCAGATATCATATGCCAATTTAATGCCTATTTAGTTGGTATTTAGTTGGTATTTAGTTGACATGCATGTTATCCATCCCAACTTTATTTATATAGTTACTGTAAGCGAGTGAATTGTCTCATGAGCACTACTAGTATCATTCTTAAGACTAGGTTCTGTGCATCCTTTAGATGGGTGTAATCCCTTTGAGTACGGCAGCTCCATATGTTTCTTCATCTACATAGAAAGATGGTAGGGTAGATACTAAACACATCTTAAAACAGCTCCAGATTTCGTTTCATATATGAGGAGATCACAGTAATTTCATCTACTCTCCTTGAAACTAACAGCTCACTATTTAATTTTAAAGAAGATCTAATTTTCTTATCAATATTTCAGGTGCAAACTTTGAAAGCAAGTGAGGTGATAAATGATTTAGTTTCTCCTATCCTCCCTACCACCATTCGGTTGCTTCGTGAGGCACCTCCACTCGCACCATCTGTGGAGACACCACCAGTGGCAGACAACCTTAGTCAGGCCAGTTGTATGAATTTGCAGAGGGGGAAACACGTCGAGAAAATGACAATACACATTTGTTGTGTTTATTATTTCTGGGGTGGTATGATATGAAGATTGCCTGTGTTTGAATTCAGTGTTTGAAGCTGCTATTGTTAGGGTCCCATGCGAAGATCTATCAAACTTCAACATGCTCAAAAAAAAACTTCATTGCCCCTTGGCATCGATAGCATTTGGTTTAGTAAGATTAGGTTAGGCCTCAGGGACCGATGTCAACCAATACACGGGAGCAAAGATCGGTTTTACATCCAGATAGTGCATAAAAGTCCAACCTCAGTCATCAATGCCAGCCAGTTGTTGTTTTTCCAAAATAATCAGATGCACTCCGGTAAATTAAGCCATAGGATCTATGTGACTGGGTATATTTACCTACATTTACATACAATTACCATAAACAATCAATTAGATGTAGGTAAACATACCAAGCATTGATCCTATGGGTAAGATGTTTTTCAGCCTTCCAAGTTCCATGGTTTTTGCTCCACGGCTCCATGGCGTTTTCTCCCAGTGAAGTTTGTGATGATAAGTCAGAGATGGAAAGGATGTTTTAGTGGCCATGTTCTAGGTGGTGGTTTCAAATATTTTTTATTTTCATCCCTAGTTGGGGAAGATTCCCATTTTGACTAATATTTTTCAAAGGGGTTGAAACCACCAACTAGTGTTTGTTTGTTGCAAGTTCAAGACAGTTAGATACTCAAAGTCATTTTTCGACAACATTGAAAAACAAAACACATGTCCAAAGACAAACTATCAATAGCTCGTTGCTCACACATGTCTGGAAAGTACTTTGATGCTCACTTTTTTTCTTCATCTTCATAGTTTTCTCCCGAAATTCGGATCATCTCAAACAAGTGCACTACCCCACACTATCCTACCCCATGGGATGTCAGCCCCGGGTGGAATATCGGGGATGTTTCAAAGGGAACTGACTAATTCATTTACCCTAGTTTTTCCATGGATGCTTGGTAGGTTTCGCCTGCAAGTTGTCAAGTTGAACATCATTTATCCAGCAAACCAAACAGGTAACAGTAGGAATCAGGGAAAATTAAGTACCATACTACTGCTGTACAGTAAATCTGTGTTTGTTGGAGGAAACGCTTCACCATGTTTTGAGAAGGGTTTGAGCCTGGATCCATCCACAGCAGAGCAAACGTATTTGTACGT
The DNA here is from genome assembly GCA_000507305.1 of Breviolum minutum Mf 1.05b.01. Lineage (NCBI taxonomy): Eukaryota > Dinophyceae > Suessiales > Symbiodiniaceae > Breviolum > Breviolum minutum. The sequence continues at coordinate 18,128 of DF241982.1, read as the reverse complement.
ACGAAAGATGTTGAAAAAATGACTTGGTCCTTGTGGAAGAGATGTCAGTTCCCAGAGTTCTGAGGGTTTGTGGTTGATATGATTGAGGAAGTCGTTTGACTAAGTGTGATGCTTTGAAATCATACTACTTTGGGACCAGATTTGGGACCATTCTCAAAGTCTTGCACTAATGTGGTGATTTTGGGTCAAGGTCTGTTTTGAGCATCTCTTCAGCCATCCTCAGCTTATCGTGTCAAAAACAACACTAAACAAACTCACTATACCAGCATTACCAGGGGTCCTGTATTTGATGATAAAGGGGAGAATATGTGGATGCAATCGTGCAGCGAAAACTTAAGAAATCAATCGAACACTTTTCTTTGATTTGGCTTGTATGACTCACCTGCTTTGTGAGCTTTGCTTTTTAAAGAAAGACTCATTAGAGTTCGTATGTTTAGCAGTTAGCGTTTTCATGTCATTACAACATGAAAACAGAAAAAGGAGACAAGTGCTCTTGAATATTTTTTTAGGAAACAAGTCTCCCCAATCCCATACTATACCTGGGATTTGATTGGATTCCCAAGATTCACTTCATTTTTCAAGGAACTTTGTAGTCAAATCCCTTTGTAAGCATCCAATGAACTGGGGAATAGATTTGTGCATTGTCAGGCTGATTACTGTTCAAGGAAGAAATCCAACTAATCACCACAAAGGCATAATTGTATCCCTCCAAAATAGCCGTTTCAGAACAGCAGAATAAGAGTTCTGAAAATCACCAGTGTCTCAACTTGAAACTTCTCCGCAACAAACAAATCTCGGGAATGTGAATATTTCAACTGGAGCCGCTTCCTCCAGATTCGGGGGATGCGGCTCCAGCCTTTTTGCAAGGCGCGGGCAAAGGCGGTGCGACCCAAAAGCAGGTGCCCTTTTGGCAACCGAACCGTTGATGAACAGTGATTAAAACATCAAGGTTGGCTGTTTAGTTTGATTTGTGGCTGTTTAGTTTGATTTGTACATGTTCCCCAAGTTTCCCTGTTGGCTGTTGCATATTCGCAAACTGAAAAAAGTTCATTTCATCAGCCTCTGGAATTTGGAGATTCCGAACTTGGATAGCATCATTTTCGGGTTCCAGGTTAAACTTCAGGGATGTATTCAAAAACATTTTTTGCCTGGTGTGGAGCCTGTTAGGTCACCTGTCGACCCACCAAAAGCTCGTTCCCAGGCGATAAAAACCATACAACTCGGTGGTGGTGGTGGTGGTTTTTGGACCTTTCCAGGATGGAAATCAGATTTGTTGGTAAAAAAGACAAGTGATGATATTGCCCTAAGAATCCAGGTATGTCCTAAGATTTCGGGATTACCCCGATCCATTCCTATTCTTTTCGGATGGGATTGGAACCCGAAAATTCGTATTCGATCCGGGAGGGGTCGACCGGATTCTTAGGGTTAGTTTGTTTAAGGAGATGTTGATCCCAAATTCCACAAGGTTGCAAAATTTGGATTGCTGACCACACAAGTTGGCAGGTTTTGATTTTGCAAAATTCAGGATTGTCTTAAGAGTGATCAGATACATTTCCGTGGCCTCAAAATATATGGCTGGAACCTGAAATCATTCCGAAATGAAAAAGAACATGTTTTTCCAAGCTGACTTTGAGTTCAAATTGAACGTGTCCAATATTTTTTGGGGGATTTTTTTTTGCAATTGCTGTTGATTGAATGAATCCGTAGGGTAATATAGCAACTATCAACCTCAACTTGCAGGCCAGAATTTGCTGGCCTCCTTTTTCGGGGTGCCACAATCATCCGATGGTCCGAGATATTTTTCATACGACATGAAGTTCACTTGGTTTTGTGATCATATACTGTTCGGAGCTGTCAAAACAGCTCGGAATTTCAGAAAGGATGCACAAATGGAACAAAATTGAGGCGGAAAATCAAAACACTACTCCGACTCACATGAGTTTTTGTGGATGTTGCCATTGTCTGAAAATCATCACCACCAATACCATCATCACCTCTTATGATCTATACAACTATACTGAGCACTCCTTGTGGTTGGGTGGCCCGCACTAGTTCCTTCGTGTCATGTTGGACCATGCTGTTTTCAGACTCCCGATTGTACCAGGCCAGATCTCATAGCCGTAGCCTTCGTTGTGCGCTCAGCTGATACACTTTCCAACGACCAATGAAATCATATATATCCCATACCCTCCGGGATGATCTGACATGGCAAGGAAACATTTGTTTTTTTAATTCTAGATCTTACAGCGATTTAATATTGGATTATCAAAGTGTACCATTGTTTCCAACATGGAAGGGTTTCTAAGTATACGAATGGTGGAGGATTTCATCATTGGTGAAGCTAAGAAATGGGAAATCGATGATGATATGTAGGGATTGGCCAATGATTGGCCTATTTTTGTTCAGGCTGTTCAATCAATTGGTCAAATAGATTTTGACAAGTACAGTAAATGTTCTTTTTCAAAACAATAGGTTTGTCATGGAGAAGATGATGACTTTTCTCGTCCAAAGCATATACCATTCAACTAAGTTACTCTGGTGCCAGACACATCCGCCTTTCAAAAAAGGTCCCGCTCCCAACCGGGACAGCATGACGCCAATGGCAGATGAGATGCGCGCAGGAGGCGTATGACGGTTTTGTTTTGCGATTTGAGTTGCTGTTGCTTTGAGGGTTCAATGTATTGTTCAAATTATGTAGTCGTTAGTTTTCTAGCAACCAGATGCAATCAGTACTTTCAACTAGTTTGTTGTTTCAACCCTTTTTCTTCCGAACAGGTGTTTCTTGCTTCTATTTATTTTGTGGTTTCAATGCTGTTCAACTATTGTAACAATTCACTATCATAATAGGCCTGTCGTAGAACATTATTTCAGCGTGTTCAAGAGTGTGCAATGGCAAATTAGTGAGTGCAAATTGTTGGGTATATTCCGGTTGAAGCAACAACTTTTGCTCAAATATATGGAGCCAGGATTTTGATAAAACACCCTTGCATCATCAATGTGGATTGTTATCCATCTCCACAAATCAAAAGTAGCTCATCAGATCGATGGAGGGATGTTCTCAAGCCTTGCCGATTATTGATCATTACTATTAACACGAAGAGGTGACACACACTTTAACCAAACTTACGTTGGATTGTGTTGTTTTTTCCCCGCAGAAGAAGTGAGTGAGTGAATCGAGGAAGTTGTTGGGATTGAAGCCAAGCGTCATCAACAGGTTGGGTACCAAAATTCCAATGGTTTCCCTACACAGAGTAAGCATCGCTGCAGGTTTTCTATTTTTTTTTGGGGGGGTCTGGAATCTTTGAGCCACAAAACACGGAGATTCTCCACTACTTTTGGTACTAAGTCCTGGATGATTTGTTGGGTGGATTCACTCCCGGAGTTTGCAGGTATAGAGTCTGTTTCACAGAGGTGGGCGGAGAGTTGATACTGTCCACACCAACATGTTGGTTGAAGAAGACAGAAGATGTTCAACCTTGTATTGCTATAGTTGTTTGATTTTAAACAAATATATAATTTATAAAGTTTTGTTTGCTTAATTCATTTGATGGGTTTTATGCCACCATGCATATGTTTGATTGTAGAATCTGAAGATATCCACCCAAAATCCACTTGGGGTGGAATTTTACATCTAGAAAAACCTTGGTTCGGAGAATTATTACCAGCATCTAGCTAACTGCGAGTTAAAACCAAGAAGCTGCGGCCGGGAAAACCGAGCAAAATGGAGATCTACTTAGTTGGAAGGTAAGGAAGTTCCCTTTCATAGATACATCTTCAACTTCAGAAAACCATGTATGTTGATGTTGGACAAGGGCTTCCAAGTGACTATTATAATTATTTGCTTTAGAAAAACACAAGAATATTTAAACATGATTTGAGCTATTCCGTGAATCATTGCGGGTTCTATAATTTCATTTAAGAGGATATATTGTGTTTGGTCTTGTTCCAGCACATGTGCATCTTGGAGTGTTGGGTGAACTTCTCTGTATAGGTGCTTTTGTTTTTCTTGTCATCTCACTTGTGTTTGTTCCAGCTCATTTTACTGGTTGGTGAAGGATAAGTTGACCCGTACGATACCCTCGCCCTATATTGGTGTTTTAATTTGCAAGAATGCTTCAGAGACCTTTATCCATAGATTTATATTTAATGATAATATGATAATATAATATTGATGTATTTTTTCATTTTTTTCACACACACACACACAACATCGTATATATAGATATATATCCGACTACAAGCAAAAACGTAGCGTACCCATACTGTATCCCATTTTTTTCGCAGCATCTGAACTCAGTTCCTGAAGTGCAGTTACTGTATGGTCTCTTCAAGGAGTCCAACTTCAGAAAACCAGCTACCCCCTTCCGGTGGATTTGTTTTCAGGGGATTTGTTTACCTTCCTACCAAGGGAAATCACCATTGATTCACCAAATCTACAGGTTACACCTGCACGACATCGACCCGTTACGAAGCCCGAAGGGAAATCTAGCGATGCAACCGTTGGATGTGTCAACTTTCCAATGTTGACCACGTTTGACGTTGAGGACTCCAGAGTCAATGGATCAGCCCATTATCGACATTGATGATGCTTGGGGGCACAAGATGAAAAGGGCTATACCTGGACCGTTGAAGGGGTACCAAATGGATGGGAAATGGTGCCATTATGCAACGGGTTTAAACACCCACCCGGTGAGGGTGCGGGTATACATATGTTTGTTTTTTTTAATCGGAGATTTCAGAACAGCAAATGTCAATATCATTGGCTACAAGTTGGCGCATGTTGATTTTGTTTTGGATAGTTTGAGCTGCTTATTTTTTCATGAATCTACCGGACTTTTCACGATTCAGTGGTCGTTTTCTGTTTTTGTTGGTTACTTGACACACCTCATTGCCATGTGTTCCTCATTGACAACCTACCCAAACTTTGTGATCATGGATAGTTTTACTCAAATGGCTAGAAACATTCCCATAACCTCATGTCACAAAACGGAACGCTGCCACAGATCACTGTCAGTTTGAGATGTTCAATGAAACTATTAGCAGGGATCTTGCCACTTTCTTTCAATTTTTTATCTTTGAATTGAATCCCAGGTCGCTGTGGTGGCAGCATGTCTAGTGACCTGAAAAGTTCAGGAGGTTGAAACATTGAGTTGCCCACCGCTATGGTGATGTTTGTTGATTGATAACATCTCCTGATACAAGAAGGCTTGATTTTTGGGCAGGCATAGTTCCGCAAAATCTACAGGTACATGATGCAGATTGAAGCTTTCAGTTTGACGAAATATCAGGATGTCAACGAAGCGCCCTAAGTTTGTCCCCTTAAAGTATCAAGTGTCAGGAAATATAGACTGAAATCCTCCTGGTGAACGGAACATAAATTGCAACACCGCTATGTTGCTTGTGCTTTCCTTTGGAAAAATATCCAGAACCATCATGCTCTGAATGTTTCTATTTCACTACATTTGATGTAACAACATTGTGCAACCAGTTGGATTCAATAAACCTCCCATATCAATATACAAATATAAAATAAGAGACCTTTCTTAAAATATCGTAAAGATGTTGAATAAACCTATAGTCCCATATCAATACACAAGTATAACCTATTATCTTGAAATGTCCTAAGATGTTCAACAAAAATCAACGGAAATCATCCTGTTTTCAGGTGACCTTAGTTTCATGGAGCGATTTGGGATGTCCACGACCTCCCAGGCCATGACATGGGATGGGATACCTCAGGAAGCCCCACTGGAAGTGGGACAGGTGAGCTTTATGTAAATGTTGGTTATATATATATATATAGACTATGCTGACTATGCTTATCAGATTTGTATAGCTTTTGGTGTAAGTTGATATTTGATATGTAATGATAAGATGGGATTTTGGGATTTTGTTATGAAAAAAAACTATTTTGTTTTGGTTTGTCAAGGTATTTCAGGGGTCTTGCTGCCCAGCAAAAATGTATTCACTATGGATTTGAACCCGAATGCGTGAAGAGTGCTCGCACAGGAATACCGTGAGGGTCGCTTATGTATGTCGAACACTTCTTAAAGGATTGACAGATACTTCATATGTAGTCAATTTTGTTTGTTTTCCTGAATTTGACTTCCAAGGGGCAGCTGTTAAAGTGCTGCGAATTCAAAGAAGCGGTCCTCCGATGGATGTGCTTATATGCAAACGGTTACTTTCATTATGTTCATGATGTTCTTGTTGTTGTTGTTGTTGTTGCTGTTGTTGCTGTTGTTTGAAGTGCTTTGTTTGTTTTTGTAGATCATTGCAACTATAGAATCTAGAAGGACTGGTTACAGTAAATGAAGTATTCAGCGGCATTCTGTGTTTGGACATGCACATGTCAATCGTGTGTATGTTAGTTAGAAAATTGGAAGATAAACTATGTTCGAAGTATGACTTCGGTGGAGCGTTTAGATGTGCCCTGAAAAAGTACTTGTTTATGCTCATTGATTGACAAGTTACCAGTTCGTTATTTCAGATGACATGTATGAATATACATATTTACGTATGATTCATGTATAATTATTATACTCTAATTTTACATATGCCTAGGCATTACCTCGCCCTGGTATTTTACCAGCCACAAAGCTGGATACAACTTCTACCATTGTGACGATTTAGCCTTCTGGCTCAACGTAGTTGCTCCAGTCTGGTTTCCTGACCCGTAGGGTCTGGATCAGTGGGGAATCTCAGGATATCTGAAAAATCTTCATTGAATCAATATAAGGAAAAAAAACAACCACACTCTCCATGGTTTGGTGTAATTTGACCTTACAAAAACAGCATTGTGTACGCTTAGAGTGGGAAACAGCCTTTGGATTTGCGACTGTTTTTTTGTTGTCGCCGGTGTCTATGCGGAGTTTTTGGGGATTCCTGCAGCTTGAGACATCACAAACGAAGCTAGGAGGCATCCTCCTTCTGCACTGTTTGGGAGATATTTCCTCAAGACCTCCCGCCCCAAGAACGGGATGGTGCACAAAGGAACGCAAAAGATCCCCAGGCAACACCTGTCAAACTTATTTTCACTATCCACTATTGCATCCCCTGACACGGATACACCCAAAAATATGTTCAACTTATCCAAGTTCAGTGCATTTTTTGTTGATGACTCATGTTTCGGAAGCCCTGAGTTGAAAGGGTTATTTTGAGATATGCCTGACACAGGGTCACCTGCTGAGGTGCTGGGGCAGTGCGGCCAATGGCAATGGAAGAAGATCCCTTGCTTTTGGCCAAGCGGCTTGCCGTTGCAGTTCCCATAGCATCCATGGGACTGGTATATTTACCTACATTGATCCCATAAGATTTGACTAAATGTAGGGCAAAATATGCCATACACGGATGCTATGGGGTTGGATTGAGTGGAAATTTCATGAAATTTCGCACCATAGATGAAGCCTTTGAAGGGAGCTGTTTTGTTGATGGCGAACAAGATCTTGCACCACCGATCTTTGATGTAGAAAACACCTGTTCGCAAAGGGATAAAGAACCAACTTCAACAGGTGCAGAATGGATAACCATCAATAGTAGTGGAAGGGTTCACATCTTGGGCATCCCAAAAAACTTGTCCTGTCAGCCACCCAATACCCTGTTCTCAGGGCCATGTTGACTTCTGAAAGCAAAGTGGAGGACTTTTCCGTTGTGTCAATTGCCCTTAAAGGGATTTCAACACAATTCGTGATACATCGAGATTGACAAATCTGCAAGTCTTTCAATTGAGAATTCCGAAAGTGGCATGAAGAATCTCATTTGTTTTGGAAATGCAGTGTTATGTTTAGTTTTTTTGTTTTGAAAACCAGACAAGATGAACATTGAATTGTAATAGCCTGGAATCATCCAACTCAATGCTAAAATGGTTTTGAAGAACTCTCCTTTTTTTTTTTTACATTTCAGCCACCTCATATGTCTTTGCAAACTTGATGGTTTGGTGTTGCGTTCTATCAACTTTCATAAGATTTATCCTGACATTGGTCCGCATTTTGTTTGGAAATGTTTGGATATTATAGCATATCTTGAGATGTTCCCGCCCACCCATCCACATTTAGCTTCCCTTTGAGTGGAGGAATATAGCAAGCTCAAGAATCGAAACCAACTATTTATCGAAAACTCAACGTTCACTACAATCTTGTTGGTCCTATGTTCAAACAAAAGGAGTTCATCCGGTTGTAGCTAACTAGCAGCTAACTCTTTGACACTCTTTAGATGACTGTCCCTAAGAATCCAGATCCCTCCCTAGAATGGAATAGGATTTTTGTGGGTTCCAATCCCATTGGTCTTCAGCTCGTTTTTTTTGGTGAAAATGATTGGACCACGATATTAGGAACGATTTCATGACGATTGCTGGAAAATTCACCAGTGTTTTTTATTTATAGGAAGTACATCTTCAAATGGTTGGTGTTTTTTTTCCATTGGAATTTGTTCGTTTTCTGGGGCTGTACCCAGTTGTTTCATCTTTGGACGGAAGGAAGCCATGCGTATTTCCATGTTGCCTTGGCTTACTTTTGTTGGCACATCTTGGCTTTTCTTGTATTGCCTGGCGGCCCAGAAATGGCATGGTACTGGTAGGTCAGAGAGGTGAGAGTTTTTTGGCGGTTTTTGGTGATTTCTGTTTTTTGGGTTTTTTTTACAGCAAATGATGTCTTTATGACTTGATTTTGGAGGTGTTGATTTTGGGAAGAAAGATCCAAATTCCACGTATATCTCATCAGTTCTTGAATATTAAATGCCTTGGGCCCTTTGCATTTCTCCATCATTTGCCTCATTGTGGCAGCTTCTTTATATTTGCAGGATTCAGTACCTGACCTTCCAAGTTGCAAATAAACAATTGAAGTGTTCACGTATTTTTTCCTGGAAAATCCATGCATGGATCACTCGCAGCTGAGCTGAAACAGAACAGCTGCAGGTTATGAGCATTTGCCCAGTTTGGTGCTGATTCTCCTAAACCTTTGGGTCTTGATGTGCATCTCCACCCTCTTGGCTATTACCTTGAGACCCAAGGCAATGGAACCCATGGGTTTTTGTCTCTTCTGTGTGTATGTGTGTTTTGAGAAGCTACTTGTAGTGAGGATTGAGAATGATGCATTTGTTTCTGTTTATTTTTGATGATTTTTGATATGCATTCGTGACGTCCCCAAGTTTCCATTGGATATTATTTGCAACTGAGGAACATTGGAAATTGTTGATGTTTGATTGTTTTGTTTGTGTTGGCCTGTGTATTGGGTTCATACAGTGTCATCAAGTTAAGAGATTGGGCCATACAGATCCATGGGATTGCAGGCTTCCACGGTGCAAGGCAAGCATGGTCTTGTGGTGGTTCTCAGTGTCTTGGAAATGACATGAGCTGTGTGACTGCGCTCTTGGAGATTCATGACAATTTCATCATCCGTGGTCTGCAGGATCTAAGTGGTTTGTATCTCAAGAACCTATTCTGAAGGGAAGGATACTCATGCCTCCATCTCTCCAGTAGCTGCCTCATGCTCTTTTTGATCAGTTGGTCCACTGGCTTCTTGTGCCCCTAGCAAGAGCACACATGCAGTGGTTAGCTCCTGATTTGTTTCCAATTGGTCCTGAAAGAATGAAACACAAAAGACAACTCATTACGAGGGCACACCAATTCCTTACATAGGAAGACATAGGACTGTTTATGAAAATGCTGTGTTTTCAGCCCTGTCTATCAACTGTTTGCCATCCTTCAGCATCGCGACCTAGGTCTGTTGGGTCTGATATTGGGTGTCAGGAGACTCAGGGGCTTAAGCTTTCTTGGGGGGGATTATATACATGATTTCAGTGAAAATGAGACAGGAACAGGTACCATCATCGTTTGTTTGTTGTCGTTGTCGTTGTGGTTGTTGTTGTTGTCGTTGTCGTTGTCGTTGTCGTTGTCGTTGTGGTTGTGGTTGTTGTTGTTGTTGTTGTTGTTGTTGTTGTTGTTGTTGTTGTGGTTGTGGTTGTTGTTGTTGTTGTTGTTGTTGTTGTTGTTGTTGTTGTTGTGGTGGTTGTTGTTGTTGTTGTTGATGTTGTTGTTNTTGTTGTTGTTGTTGTTGTTGTTGTTGTTGTTGTTGTTGTGGTGGTTGTTGTTGTTGTTGTTGATGTTGTTGTTGTTGTTGTTGTTGTTGTTGCTGTTGCTGTTGCTGTTGCTGTTGCTGTTGGTGGTGCTGTTGCTGGTGCTGGTGCTGGTGGTGGTGGTGCTGGTGGTGGTGGTGGTGGTGGTGGTGGTGCGTCGCTGCTCGTTTCATACCCAGGCTGCCTTTGGGTATTGGAATTACGCCCGGGCGGCTGGTGCCCGGACTCCTGGTGCTTCGCAGCTGGATGATGCCAATTATCATCAACCCAGCTGAAGAAATGGACCCATTCGCTGGATTCTTTTCTTGGGGGGGTGACAGGGGAGCCCAATGAAACAGAACGGGGGTTCACGCAGGCAGGCCTTAGTATCTAGTGTTTGGTTTGGTTGTTTGTGCCTTGCTTCTAACTACCAAAGAACAGACCTGAAACCAAGATGCGAGGAGGGTTGCTCACCAAGGATGGAAGGACGGACATATACATATAGATAATATATATTTATATATATATATAGAGAGAGAGAGACATATTTATATATATATATACATTTATATTATATATATATACATATATCCAAAAGTATGCACACATCAATGAACGGATACGTACTAAGTAGATATTGGATGTTCTTGAGTATCAACAAGAACCAGAATAGCCACAAACTTCAACTTGTAAGATTTGAATCAATTGAATCTCGAGATCACTTTCAATTGCCACCAAAACATCTTGCTTGCTGATCTGCCAAGGTTGGCGATTACTGGGCTTCAGGCAAAGCTTTCGAAGCGGACCATCGATGATTTCCCGTGATGACTTGCTGAGCATATAAAATGCATATTGTATGTTTAATGTCATTTGTCAATGTGTTTTAGATTTTCATACAAATATTGAGAATATTGTACTATATGTTTTAGATTACTGTCCATCACTTTTTACTGGTTACTGGGCCTCGAAAGCAATCTTCGCAATTGCCATCAAGGGGTACAATACAAGTCAAAATCATACCCTCCAGGGAACCTGCATATCAGACTTTAGGAAAGGGAACATCATCTTCCAAAGTGCCTTGGTAAGGGATATGTTAGTTGTAGGGAGTGTAGTGTAGTTCTAGTTCTTATCTTTCACAACGAGAAATTTTCCATTCCAGGTGCAAACAGCAGTTCCATTTCAGTGTAATTAATCAAACACCGATGACAAAGATTTGCAGCATCCAGCGCTGGTTTTGGGTGAAATCAAACACAGCACTCTTGACTGTGTTCAGGTCGCTTATGTTAGGGAAGTATCCTCAGCATTATCTTTGGTGAAACAGCAAATCAAACAAACACCTTTTTCTCTTTGTGCCACGTTACCACTGACGCTAGTGATTTGGCTAAATCCATGGTCAACTTCCACTTTGCTGCTATACCCGAAGATTTGAAGAACATAAAATATGACCTTGGGAGCATTCCTTTCCCAGACATCTTTGATCACTAGGAATGTTGCTAATCCTATCTAGTTCTTGACATTGGAATGTTCTGGATACTTATTCACCTTCACTTCCTTGGGATGAAAATCCCATATTTTTTGGCACAGTTTTCGATCTCTACTGTTGAAGTGCCATGAATTCCACAGTTTACAGTAGTTCAACAGCTACTGTTTCCAGGGTGTAAACTGAACTCCTCACATTTGCTGAAAGTATTGTGAAAGTAATCTAACGTCACCACAAATTGTAGTTCTTCGCCCAAAACTTTCACAATCCCTGAATGTCCCTGAAATATGGTTGGAACAGCTACCTTCCTCTTGAATCTTGAAACGAGAACTGTTCGCGAGCTGTTCAATTTTGTGCAAGTATCTCAGCCATTGTTGTATGGGGGGTTTATCCAAAATGACGTGGACGCCGCCCCAAAAGAAATGACCATTCAGGATCTCCTCCCCAAATAATTTTGGACAGTACATTTCACAGGGACCTAACACCCAATGGTTTTTTTGTTGAGCATCCCCCCTAAAAACCCGTGTATTTTTTGGGAAAACTGTCATGAAAAATCGGCGAAAAAGAGGCGCTCATCAACACTACACCGATGTGAATCCTCGTGAATTGGCTGATGCCCATCGTGATGCTGGTGTGTTGGTCTTCCAAAAGGACAGCAGGCGCCTGGAAATGGCAGGTCTTTTCCAAGGTAGGTCGGTTCGGGGGCGCGCGTCGCTTTGCAGAATGTTTTTTTTGTGGTTTTGCGAACAAGGTTGCTCTATTTATATAAAGGTATAAGTATGAATATAGAATATACTGTTTAACCTCGTATGGGTGTTGCCTCCTATAGATGGGATTATATGTTTTCAGTATTTGTTTATTCTGTTCCGAACAGTTTTCATCTCTGACCATCTCTGGAGTCGTCAAGACACCACCAATCACTGCAGGCCAGATGCTCGATTGAGTACTGCTTACGTGGCTTGGGGGCAGTCGCTGTCTCAGAATTTCGATTCCTTCGGATTTCATGAGTTTTGCTTAAACTTATGTGGTTATTCCAAGCTTCCTAGTCCGAGTCCTAAGTTTCATCATGTCATTATACAACTATCATCTCAAGAAAAAAGGTTGTTCCCACTAGAAGTGCCAATGGAAAATACTGTCATTTCAAGGTAGTCCTGGTTTTAATCACGATCTCACTATCAAAATCTGTGAAGCATCAGAAATCATACGAACACGTTGAATCTATGGTGCAATGATTGTCTCTACAATGATTTTGTACTTTTTACTTACACGCATTCAAGTCTATGGCATTTTGACAGATTGCTGTGTTCTCGTTTTGAATTTTACTGGTGCTTTTGTGGGCCAAAATTTTCAAGAACCTGTCCCAAGTTCCAAACATGCTTGACATTCTCAAAGCATACTGGGCATTTGGTGCTCTTGGGACATGCATAAATCGGTGCTTGACTTTGGAGTTGTGCCCTCTCTTTGTATAATACAAAATTTTCGATAAGTATCAGTATATATATAAGTATACGACAACATGCAGTATGCACATTATCATTTGATTCAAACGTGTAGTTGTTGGGATTGTGGTTGTTTTGGTTGCTTTTTGCAGCTGTTGATGTCACGCTTTCCAGTGCTCAAACTCGGAGTTTGGCTCTTCTTTTTTGCGGATCTTAACAATTTATCGCATGGAACCATCTGTGGTTTCTCACAAGAAGGATTCTTATTTGTCAAGGGTTGAACATCAGCTTTTTTGGGGTCAAGGACCAAGTATTAAGTTTTCTAGTTTATACAGATTCAGAAGGCAAATCCAGTATCAGCCAACCATTTTTGCTGATGTGTTTGGTATATGTGGTTCAAGAAGTTTACACTGCAACATTGTTCAGACTTTATCTTGGCCGTCCCCATGTACTGTCGCTCTTGGCGCTGATGCTGTGCCGTGCTACAAAACAACGCACATTTTTCCAGCAGATCTTTGTGTGGCGGAGTACCCATAGCAACTTTGACTCGCAGCATGTAAGAGTTTGCGATGAGCAACAGTGACGACCGGAATGACTTCATGTTTTGCTTTTATTTGCTTGACAAACACATTAACATAGCGATGAAGTGTGGAAGACAACCAAAAATCATATTGCATCATTTTAGCACCTTGTCGGACGGCAATGACACCTCCCATGTTTTGTTTAATCTGTCTGGAGTAATTTCACAAACAATCCATGTGTGATTTGTTTCCTTAGATGTTTCACCAGAATCACTTAACTGGAAGGTACATATACCATTTTGATGAATGGTATTGTTTCTTGTATTCCATTTTGATTGCTGTTGGGACTGAACTGGGGCGGATACCAGCCTGGTATATTCAAAGTCACACGGTTTAGAGTCGCACTGGAAATCCTTGGGCAGAAATCGTCATACGGATGTTGGTTGTGGATGGATACTGAGGTAAGTCTTGCTATCCCAAGCATGGAAAGAAACTGTTACACAAACCTGTCAACAGCCTGTATTTGTAGGATGTTTGGAAAAAACTGGTTGATCTCGATCCGTAGCATTTTTTCCATTCTGTATATACTCTGATTTAAATCCTGTCGTTGGAAGCGGCTGGAAGGCACTCAACATGGATGAATATGGAATGCAAGAGGTCATGCAGGTGACGCAGTATATGTATATACTCTGTATAGAGGTTTCAAGCGACAAAAACTGTATATCAGTCATTATCCGTCTATATATCTTTATTTCTAACATCTCTTCAGCCGAGGCAGCATTTTCGCAAGTCGAAAACGCTTCAGTTCTGATAGTCATTGGCCAGATGGAACACCCAAGCGTTTTCGGGGAAAGGACAGGGGGTTGCTTTGGGTGGATACAGCTGGGGGTTGCTTCGGTGGTGTTTGTTCTGCTTTAGAAGGTGGATGCCATTTTTTTTTGGTGGGGATGACCATGGTGTGGTAACATATTGCCTGGGCTAAACGAAGAAAGTATTGAATATGCGGGGATTTGGAGCAGATCCTGTTTATTTTTGGGGTGAACCATTTAAACACATCTTTTTTTTCAATATGAATGTTTCGTTTCAATCATATTTTGTGACCTCAATTGATTTTTATTTTCATACGTCCTGCAATCCAAAACCCACATGAGCCAAAGTTTTCCGACGCTGCGGCTGGAGGAGGCCTGGAAAAACTGGATCAATTGGGATGCGCCGTTCAAAAGTGAATCTGATCCTTGGTTTTTTGAAGAAACTGATCCGATTGGGTTTGAGGTCTCAGTCAATCGATTTGTAGATGATATGAGATATGATTTTATACTATGATTTATTATATACATACATATTAAATCTTAGATATGTGCTGTTGCATATGCTGCATATGCTGTTGATGAATATTAATATATCTTTACACATACATCCTGCCGTTTCAAAATAGACGTCACCTTCCATGGCGTTTCTTTGAGTAAAAAATGCATGAAGATGGACTCGAAAGTTTCATCCATGGATATTCATGGTTTTCGCCACACATGTTGAGACAGACATGCTTTTGGTTGGTAGTGTGTTGGTACCTCAAAACTGTGAAACTTGGTTACCTTCCATGTATTCACGTTGTATTCACCACATCTTCAAATGTGCCACTTGACCCATCATTGCAGCTTTGATATGCTTTAATCCTATAGATTAGATCGTTTTTCATATTACCCATTGGACATCCCATAACAAAAAAAGTGTTTGTAATCACTTAACCTAAGGTATTTATACCCCAAACATGAAAAAAGGCATTTCTTTCAGATGTCCCTGCCCAGAAAGCATACACCATTTGTCAAATCAAACCATTTTCCAGAGTTTTTTCTTCTTGGTCCAAAACCCGTCCAACGAAGGATGAATTGAATCGCCAACGTAAATTCTTTTGGGAAGTCGATGACAAGGCAATGGCTGAAGGGTTGTGAGTTTGCTTGTGTTTCCACCTAGTTTCCTCTCAAACAGCTCCAATGATCTCCAATCATTAAGAAAACGAACGAACTAATTCAGTCAAGATCATCACACAAAAAGGAACCATAGCTTGGCCAACCTGGAGGAATATGTCATAGGACCTTGGCCTTTTTGAATCTCTTTGAGTTTTGTAGGTTTTGACATGTGATCCAGTCAAAGGTGGATTTTTGTCAGTGACCAAAGAGTCTCCAGATCTGAAATAACCTTGCCCTGATTGATCCGAATGTTGGTTTCCATTGCTATTCTCTCTGCATGGAAGATGGAGAAGAAACACCATGATAGAAATCTTTGACCGCGCTAAATGGCTGAGTGCAGCTTTTAAATACTGTAATCCTCTGTGTTGTTCCCCGAAACTCGGGGAAGATGGAACCCGTTTCTGCAGAGATTCAGCTGGGGGCCTTCCTCACCACACTTTTCACCGCCAGGGTGCCTTGTGGCGAATTGAACTACAAGAAGCAGGGCGCTTTGGACAGATGAAGCATCCCAAGGAACTGATTTCCGGGAAAATCTTCAGGGTTTGGTGGATCAACAACTCCTTTTCGCACCCCAAATGGATTTATTTGGTTGAATATATTGTTTAGGGGGTCAAATCGAAGTATTTAAGCTACGCACATGATAAAGATATGGGCATGATGATATGACTGGAAGTACTCATGCGGAGAGATGATGGGAAGGGAGTTGCAGGTTCCAAGACTTGCTACATGTGTGATCCATGCTCATGTGTCAACCATTGTCCAATCTATTATTTTCACATGGTATGTAAGATTCTCTCACCAACACAAGTGTGCACACTAGAATAGTGAGGTTCTGCCGGCCGCTGCGAGGGATATGTTTAGACTTGACCTGCCAAATTTGAAAAGTGCTTAGACCATATATCCTCAAGATGACACAAACAAATCGGAAAACCCTATCGCAGGTCGTCAACGATTTCTTTCTGCACTTGCAGAGGAACAGGTGGCTGGGCAACGTTTCTGCTTGTCACCAACGCAAAGTGGAAACTATATAGAATGCATACTGTATACTATCATACAAAAGTTTATTTGAATGAATTCACCACTGTCGCAGTTATACACAGGTATCAACATAGATCTCGGTCTCATCTTTGTTTGGTTTGCAGGGGTGTCCGTTTGTTTTCGTTTGCGAGCAATGGCAATGTATACGTTTTTATACTTTGTCCATTCATCAACCAAACAACCTGACATCAATGCTCTGTTTTACCACCTTGTTCCAATGGCGCTGGCACAATGAAGGATGTGAATGGTTTTCACGTACAAAACAACAAACTTCGGCCCATCCCTCACCCTATAGTATTTGTATCAAGGCAGTTTAAATCTACCTATCATATTGTCACTTTCGCTAACTACCATTGATTTTATGTTTACTCGTATACGTTGATTTTATGTTTCCTCCTACTTTGAGATGATCTCAGTAGGTCTGAACATGTTTGTATTTTTTTCACATTGTCTCTCATCTCTTTTCAGCGTTCGCTAAGGACAGGTGACTTTGAAAATCAGTTTCCATTCGTGTCCTTAAAGACCCATGAGAAATACTACGTGTGCTGGGCCAACACAAACTGCATCCGAGCTGCCCAGGAAGCACCCATTGTAACATGGCAATGGCTGGGTTCACAACTGCACAGTTTACTCGTAGTAAACCGTAGCAATCACTATGTTGGTTATGGGTGCATTAAACAATTTATGGTTTACATGAAAATGTTTCCGATGATAATATCGCATATCTGGAGTTGTGATGAGTATGATACGCTTTGATGGATCTTTTGCTCATGAGTCAATGAGTCATGAAGGATGGATTCTCCCATTTGTTAGGAACCACGGTTTTTGTCACCTCTTCCTATCCAAGGTCTTCAACGATTTTCGGGAAGGACATCTCGTCACCCGACTTCTTGGGATGTTGGATTTTTGAGGGATTTTTTTGGGTCACGGAAGTGACAACCATCACTGGGAATGCAACAAGAGCCTCCAAAGACACTGTAAAAAAATAAAACGACCAACTGAAGCAAAGAACTGAGAATTAAATAACACAAGTCATCTATGATGAGATTCTGATTTGAAGGAAAGATCTCATTTCTAGAGAATGGTCACTAAACAAGAGGCAACAGAGGCAACTGATACCTCCAATCTACGGGAAAAAAAACACTGTACCACCTATTTGCTCCTGTTTGTAGCAAGAGAAAGGCTTTTCTTTACAACACAAAAAAGGTGGAACAGTAGATAATCGCAGCCTGTTGAAAGGTCCAACCTTTGTAATTACACGGATAGCACGCTACATCGAAAGGCGATTGCTGAAGAACTTTGGTTGGTTGTTTATTGTTGGTGTCTATATTATCAAAGGAAGTTTAGTGGCAAACTTCCGATATACGAACTTTTGGGTAGCCTGACAGGAATAGTAGTCGTAGCAGTAGTAGTCGTAGCAGTAGTAGTCCTAGTAGTAGTAGTCCTAGTAGTAGTAGTCCTAGCAGTGGTAGTCCTAGTAGTAGTAGTCGTAGCAGTAGTAGTCGTAGCAGTAGTAGTCATAGTAGTAGTAGTCCTAGTAGTAGTAGTCCTAGTAGTAGTAGTCCTAGTAGTAGTAGTCCTAGTAGTAGTAGTCGTAGCAGTAGTAGTCGTAGCAGTAGTACTCATAGTAGTA
>DF241981.1:0-66383 GCA_000507305.1 Breviolum minutum Mf 1.05b.01 | reverse complement strand
AGTTGGTTGTGGTCGGTTAGTTGGTTGTGGTCGGTTAGTTGGTTGTGGTCGGTTAGTTGGTTGTTGTTGGTTAGTTGGTTGTTGTTGGTTAGTTGGTTGTTGTTGGTTAGTTGGTTGTTGTTGGTTAGTTGGTTGTTGTTGGTTAGTTAGTTGTTGTTGGTTAGTTCGTTGTTTTGGTTAGTTAGTTGTTGTTGGTTAGTTAGTTGTTGTTTGTTAGTTGGTTGTTGTTTGTTAGTTGGTTGTTGTTTGTTTGTTGGTTGTTGTTTGTTTGTTGGTTGTTGTTTGCTGTTTGTCGTTTGTCGTTTGTCGTTTCTTGTTTCTTGTTTGTCGTTTGTCGTTTGTCGTTTGTCGTTTGTCGTTTGTGGTTTGTCGCTTGTCGTTTGTCGCTTGTCGTTTGTTGTTTGTCGTAGGTCGTTTCTTGTTTCTTGTTTCTTGTTTGTTGTTTGTTGTGTGTCGCTTGTCGTTTGTCGTTTGTCTTTTCTTGTTTCTTGTTTCTTGTTTTTTGTTGTTTATCGCTTGTTGTTTGTCGTTTGTCGTTTCTTGTTTCTTGTTTCTTGTTTGTTGTTTGTTGTTTATCGTCTTGTCGTTTGTCGTTTGGGGTTTGTCGTTTGTCGTTTGTCGTTTCTTGTTTCTTGTATCTTGTTTGTCGTTTGTCGTGTTTGTCGTTGTCGTTTGTCGCTTGTCGTTTGTCGCTTGTCGTTTGTCGTTTGTCGTTTCTTGTTTCTTGTTTCTTGTTTCTTGTTTGTTGTTTGTTGTTTATTGCTTGTCGTTTGTTGTTTGTCGTTTCTGGTTTCTTGTTTCTTGTTTCTTGTTTGTTGTTTGTCATGTTTGTCGTTTGTCGTTTCTTGTTTGTCGTTTCTTGTTTTTTGTTTCTTGTTTGTTGTTTTTTGCTTGTTGTTGCTTGGGCCTTTTTTCAATGTCTTCGTGGCTTCAGATCTTTCCTGAAGAGCGTGAAGAGATTGAGTTGGTGGTTGGGCCATCAAGCTCCACCCCCAGTGGCTGAAACTCGCCCGCGTTCTTCGCCAATGGTTGCGAAGCAGCTTCCATCCAGTTGTTGTTGGATCAACTATGCCACTATGATGCTTTGGGTGATAATTTTGCGTCTACGTTCCAAACCACAAATTCCAGAACTTGGAATAGATCAATCCGTGGATATTGCGCAGTCTTTGTTGGATTTTTTCGACTCTATATATGTTTCAGTTCGTTTTGGGTTCAGAGGTTGGTGTGTCATAAGTTTGGACAACAAAGACATGTCAGGTTTGAAGGTTCATTGATTTCAACGGGATGTGGAACCCTCAGACATCAAAAATAATTATCCGTAGATCCGCACGAAGGCGTGAACAGAAGACACCAAACACACGGTATTCGGAAACAATCATAACAATCGCATTTACATCTTACCACAGTTTTGAGCGTCCGATACGCTCACTGACATGGCCACAGACTTCTAGATTCTTCTCACATTCACAATTTCTCCATTTAACTCCAAAGTTCCGTCTCGTTCGCACTTTATTCTCATCTCTCCGTGGCGCCTCTCGCATCACCGCATCAAAAACCGTGTGCTTGATGCACCTCACTGATGAAGAAATCACAAGCAATGGAAGATGCGGAGGCTTCAAAAGATGGGTACCACGCATGGGAAACATGGTTGGGCCGGTCGTTTTGAATAATTGATATATAACATAATAGTGGCAACAAATTCGTGATGTGGTTTTGTGGTTTGACTGTTTGGAGTTCACATGTAGGCTGTTTTTTTTTTTTTGCGATGAACGATTTCTCAAGCTCAAAACAAGTCCACACACACTGAAAAAAACATAGATTTGCGGTCTTGTGGGGGTTGGTAGCATTCTATCAGGCGGCATCCCACGGCAAACACCATTCAGTCATTCCCTGCTGGTTGCTGGACTGGAGGCTTTGTTGCCACAAGAGCTGGAGCAGATTGATGTTCGTCGGATTCTGAGAGCATTCAAAGTCAGCGTTTTGTGGCAAGTCAAGTTGGAGCCATTCAGAGTGCCTGGCACCGAGT
Source organism: Breviolum minutum Mf 1.05b.01 (assembly GCA_000507305.1). Taxonomy (NCBI): domain Eukaryota; class Dinophyceae; order Suessiales; family Symbiodiniaceae; genus Breviolum; species Breviolum minutum. Next base: position 64,357 of record DF241981.1, on the reverse strand, counting down.
GGCAATTTCTCAAAGTCACTGACTCCAGGGATAAGAGAGAACTTATAACACAGTGACGCAGGTTTTCAATAAAAACCGATTTGGATCGAAGGATCAGCTTCAAGAAGGAGAGCTGTTTTTTGTCCAGCTTGGAGCTGCATGATATATATTTTGAAGTAACAAACCTTATCATAGGGGAATTCAGTTGGATTCTTGTGTACCTGAGCATCCCCAAATTTCAGGCCTAGCGACCTTATCCAAAGGTGCGGACATCTTCTGCTTGGGGTGATGAGTATTAAGGACCACACCGATTACCGGCAACTTCATTTGCGTTTTTAGGACCAAAAAACCCGAGGATTCCTATCATCTCGTCCTTCAAGTCTGAAAGAAAGGGATTTCCAGATGAGATCGTCACCCTTCCGTGCGTGGCCAGGCAAATGGTCCTAACAGTTGAGGGCTTTGACCCTTCCAACAGGCGAGGGGCATAGGGATTGATAAATCGAAGCTGTGGATAACTGCGGGAAAAGCAGGGTGGTAGCACTAGAGGCAATGGGCAGATTGCACGAATTTGAGATTCCTGAACCCTTTTTATAGATGTTTTTTGCGCTCTCTTCAGGTAGGGTTCCGTTGGCCAAAGAAAGTGTTTTTTACGTTTTACTGGCAAAGGTTCCCGAAATAATAGTTGCAAGGGACCTTCCCATTTGACCAGTTTAGGGTCTCAAAAACTGAGAAGCAAAAACAGATCCTCCAAACAGGACCATCTTTGCGCCAGCGAATTCATTCCGAAAAGAAGAAAATCACCACGTTACGACCATTTTATTTTGCCCATCGTTGGATTCACAACACCCAAAGTTTTCTGTGTGGACCAATGCCATCCGAATCTAATTGACCGGTCATCCGTATCCCTCTAAGAGCTCTACTGATGCGCCTCCTCACTGACTTGTAGCTTATTTTTTATCTTACCCTCCAGGGAATTAACATATCCCACCTTGGGAAAAGGAAAATCATCTTCAAAATGGATATGTTAGTTCCCTGGATGGTAGTGCCTTGAACGTTTCACTGTTAAAGATCACGATTCTGGTAGAGCTTAGCAGGTGAACCAAGTTGCTTTGCGGATTTCATGGGTGGCAGTACCTCAAGCATCCTCAAATGGTGAAAAGCTGAAAGGGTGCGATGAACAAACGGCCTTTTTGGACGTATGAACTGCGGCGGTGCCATTAGCTGCAGGTTGAAGCACTGGCACTGTCCTTGAGTGGAACTATCAGAGGTGCGGTGAATCGCAGTTCACTTGATGTGACACGATGTGTTGCAAGAGATTTTTCAGTCACCGATTCGGAAACCACAAATCACCATCCATGTCCATCATAAAGTGGGCATCCACAGCATTCAGCAAGCGACAGATGGACAAATTGATGTATGTAACTGCAGCGTTCCTCAGCAACGTGCGCATTTGATGCCAATCCAACATCGATAAATGAACATTTGTGGCATGAGAGCTCCCCACAGCATCCGCCATTCTGTATAGCCATTCCACTTTGCAAAAACATCAGCTATAGTGACCACTTGTCAATCAACTAATCAGCATGCACACGGTTCGTCGATGACATCTGAGAAACACTGGGGGTGCACGACTGGACAAGCCGTCAAAGGCACGGCCGCAGTGGTTTCTACCTGCCCACCATGCCGCCAGCGTTGTCTCCAGAGCAGGCCCTGAGGAGGCTGCAGGCCACACTGGAGGAGCAAGGATGTCATCTGACGGATGAGGAGCTTCGCACCGCCATGGCGCGGGTGGGTGCTCCCGAGCAGTACGATGAGGCCTCGATGCTGAAGCTGGTGGAAGAAGGCTTGCATTGCTGGGCGCGGAAGGATCAAACCGCAGCTGTGACCACGGCTTTGGGTATGAATCAGTTGGGCTTGGAGAAAGACTTTGAAGAGTTGAAGGTTAAGTTCAATGAGATGCTGGGAATTTTAGATGAAGTCATGCAAACCTCGGGCATTTCCAAAGATTCCAATCCACGGAAAAAGGTTGAAGAAATGCGGGGTAGCCTTGAGAAAAAGGTGACAGAGAAGCAGAAGAATGTGGCCAGCGACGTGAAGCACGAGTGGGAAGGCTTGACTTATGCTCAAGCGTTCCAGGACCCTCAGCAGCTCATGTTTTGGAGACATTTTTTTTCATCAGATTTTTCTATAGCTTCACGTTCAGGTGGGATGGGTTTTGACCGAAGCATTGCATGTAACATGTATCCCCTAGAAAATTCAGGCACTTACCAGCTTGGAACGGGGGAACATCTTCCAATTTTTCCTTTGTTTTTTTTTCTCCAACTTGAACATTTCGAATTGGCTAATTGATAGGAGATGCTTGGATCTTCCATTTTTGTTGAGGTGCTGCAGCTGGTAAGACTTAGATATTTTTGAACAAGCCAGGGGTGCCAGAAGTGCAGCATGCAGTCATGAAGCAATTCATCCGTATTGAGATTTTATAGTGATTCATTTGAATTGCACGTGTAGCGTGGAAAGGAAAACATGGATGCTTTCCTTCTTTCCTGGGGCTCCTTTGATTGCATTCTTCCAATACGAAGAAATATCGAGTAAGTCTGCTTTTCGATCACAGGATCCTTCCAGGAACTTCCGTCTTTTTGTTACTGTAACACAAAGATCCATCCCAGGACTTGAATGGTGAAAAAGAACTCGCAACCTGGAAAGATTGGAGCACTGAGCTTTGCAGCAAATATGCCATCAGTCAGGAAGTGAAAAACTTGATGGACAAATGTGAGGCAAAAGCTCGAAGTGTGAAGGTGAACTACCAGCCCTATGTGGACACTTTAGATGAACTTTTCGATTTCCACGAGAAGAAAGCTCCCAAATTCACCAGCAAAGTCATGCAGCTTGCCCAAGAAACAGGTGGAAAACCATTGATTCCTGCCTTGAAAGGGAAAGAAAGGTGCCTTGCGAAGGCAACCTACAAATATGCGGATGCTGGAGGTGTGGCGTGGTACCGTTTGACCGACATCGTGCGAGCCACAATTCTATATCCCAGCATCTCGGCCATGTACAAGGGACTGGAAGCCATTGAGAAGGATGAAAACATCGAAATCATCGAACTGAATGATCGCTATCAGCAACTCGGCGATACGAAAGTTTACCCTGAAAATGGGGGCTATGTTAGTTTCAGGGAGTGTACATGACCTTTGGATACCTTTGGACCGCATTTGGTATCTTTTTTTGCCTGGGGATGATGAAACCGAGTTAAAAGCACAAAATCCACCAACACGTTCCCGCCCACCTCAGGTTGAAAGACATGTTGTTCAGTGAACGAGGTTTATTTCATGTAGTTTTTTATTCTTCGTGGCACCGGTTTCCTCAGGAAACCTTTGGACGGTTACAGGGATTTGCAACTCTCCATTCGCATAGAAGAGATGGTGTGTGAGCTGCAGTTGAACACGGAGAAGGTGGTCGGTCTTGTGTGAGCACCATGCAAAATGCGGACTTTTCTCATGTGGTTGACCTCTGTTTTACGTACTAAATGCCACATTTGTCGTGAAAATTTTGGGACATGTGACATGAATAATTGAGCAGTCAACGGATTTATGGATTCAGCTTCAAAAGATAGCAGGGAATTCTGCTAGCAGGGAATTTCTACATTTTCAGCTTTTGGGCTTTCAGATATCAAGTAATTCAGTTGCTTTGAGGTCCATTCAGTATACTAAATAGAAATATACATACATGACCTTGCACATCTTTAAGGCTTATGGCTCAATACCTTTCGTAGTGTTGACAGTTGATGGAAGACATCCTTCACCAGCTGATATGGATAATCTCTTATTTTTTCATAGGGTTTCACAATAATATAACAGATGGGTGCAGGATTTCTTCCACCAAAAGTGATCTTGACAGATTTTCTTGCGAAGATTTGTTGAAAACCTCAAACCATGCAGTGCAGCACCTGGTTTTGCAGGTGGCTTACGTCAAGGAGCACAGCGGACATCGCGAGTTCGAAGTGCAGCGAGAGCTGCTGGCTGCCGTGAAGGAGATGAGTGCCGAGCGCTGCCGAGCAATCCTCCAATGGGGCAAGAACAACTTGGGGCCTAAAGCGGATGAAGAGCTGAAGCTGGGCTAAGACTTAGGGGGAAATCAATGGAAACGAGATCAGCGGCCTGAAAATGCTTTAGAAGCCTGAAGATTGTAATCTGAGAAAGTTACAAGTCCTACATAGGCTGCATAGTTTATGAGGTTTGTTCCTAATTTTGGTAGTGCGGAGACCTCTTCAAAGCTCCTGAAAGTCCGTTGAATTTTGGCCCCTAAGCTTCTCAGGAAAAAACTTTTGAACGGCGAGCGGGACCCTGTCCTGCACCAAGCGGCAAAGAAGGGGAACGCGGCTCTGGTGAAGATTTTCTTGCAGTTCGATGCAGACGCTTGGCCAATGTGCAAATTGACTAGAACTTGTTCGGGTTGTGTTTTTTTTTGTGGAATGGATATGGATGACCACTTACTCGTTTTTGACTATGCCACTTCTAGATGCACAGTAGCAAAGATTCGGATTGGAATCATGTTTTTTTCCATATTTTTCCAGAATTTTGAAGATCTCAATCTTCTCATCCAAGATTATCTCGCAGCCACAGCAGTGGTAATTTGTCAGTTTTGCGGGTCGACAAAAAATCCGCATTTGAGGACATCGACCACCGTGATTCGCATGGGCAGACGGCCCTTCACTTGGCCATGGCTGGAGGCCATGAGCGAGCTGCGTGGGCCTTGATCTCCCAGAAAGCACAGGTGAGCCGTCCCAACAAACACCTTGATTGTAGCACATTGCCACTTTTTTGTGTGGGTTGAATATGTGCTATATTGCTGATGGCCTTAAATTTCTAGCAGGTGCAGGCGTAAAACATATAGACAAAAATTTGGGCTAGTCATGTGAGAAAACGCTTAAACAACGCATGTTCGAGTTCATCATCTAAAGCAGCTGCAAAACAGTTTTATGCTTATGATTTAGTTAGTATCATGTTGATTGAGATGTATCAAAGGACACCAAGGGTCCCCAGTGCCTTGTGCCAAAGGTTTGCTGAGCCCCACCTTGTTGCTTCGCAGGTGGATCTAGAGGACAAGGATGGCTTGACTCCATTGATGCATGGCTTGCTGGCCGTGCGTTCCAGCATGGACAGCGAATCTGCTGTGAGGGCTGTGTCTGTTCTGGCGCAACACTCCAAGCCAGGAAGCTTGCAACGGCAGGAGGACGGGGGTTTCGCAAGGGCACAACAAGGCAAGTTGTATTGTAAAATTCCTGGAAGTCCAACTCCAACTTTTAGTAGGGGTTTATCATGATCCAAAAGGAAGCACCATTTTTAAAATGGTGGTTAACTTTCGGGGAAATGCTGCTTTGTATGATGCTCTTCTTGATGCACTACCTGCAAATCAGATGCCCCGCAGCCGAAAATTTGGCAGGAGAATTTGGAAACAGTGGTCAAGAGCAGGCTTACCAGCCGCTCCGAGCTGATTGTTGCAGCCCGAGATGGTCAAGTCCAAGATGTCAGGAGCTTTTGGATATGTCTTGGGCCTTGAGGTTTCTTCAAATCAATTCGAAAACGAATCGTTTCACAACAAATTCAGTTTCAACTGCTTGATTTTGACCATATTGGGTTGTAAATATGACACTTTTTGTAGGGTTTTGGGAAGCTGAATTGGGGAGCATCCCATGAGGAAGCTGCTGGGACAGCTGGCGGATCCGAATGTTGAAGAGCATGGCACCGGGTTGACGCCTGTGCGGTCTGCACTGATCCCCGTGGCAAAGGCTTCGAGCGCTCATGACGAGGCGCCAGGGACATTTTTAGAGGTTTTTATGGTAAATCAATGGTAAATAACATGGTTTTTAGGTGGCCCAAACCCTTATTTTTCATAGTTTTGGGGGCTCATGTTAGGACATGGTTTGGAAGATGTTGTTGCACTCATGGATAATGTGCGTCAGAGAGCGGGACTTAGGAACACAATGGAGCACATTTAAGCTGGCTGGCGGGACGTTTTTGTTTGTGTACGTCTACTGTTCAAAGGATGATATAGGATGTTTCAGGATTTTGTAGAATATGTGATAGAATGGTCTAGGATGTTGAGGGTGCCTGTGCAAACCATTTGATAAAAATCAAGCAAATGTTCAAAAGCGCTACTGGCTAAACAGACAAGATGGCATTGGGTCAACATGCGTGGCAGGTGATCGAGTTGCTGTTGAAGTTCGGTGCAGACCCCAGTGGGCAGCACGATGGCAGGCAGCACCTTCTGGAAGCGATACTGCAGAATCGCATGTGGGTAGCTCAGCTGCTCTTGCGCTCCGGTGCCAGCGCCCGTGGGGTGCGGCTCTCCAGGTACCTGCAGAGTGCAGAGAAGAAGTTGGGCATGTTGAACCGCACCCATTTGCTCAACCACTTGCCGTGTTTCACCTGGTGGGGTCAAGACTTGCCAGTGGAGCAGCTGTTGAAGATCCGTCACTCAGACTTGGAAGCACAATTGCCAGGCAACGGAGGAGCTGCAGCACTGCGGATGCAGATTCAAGTCTTGGAAGCCTTGCAGATTTTGGTCCCGCTCCTTGTTGAGGATGAGAGGCTTGACGTCCTGGCCAGTTGCGTGTGCCTTCTTCGGCATTTGCAGTGTCACCCTGAAGCCACCCAACTCTCCGCCAAGCAGCCGGCAAGCCTGATCCAATTCCAAGACTTTGGCGTTGCGCAGGAGCTTGAAGACGCTACTGATACGGTGTATTGCGTCGCATTCTCTGACAAGTGGTTGGCAAGTGGAAGTGAAGACAAGAAAGTGCGCATCTACACCCTGGAGGATTTCTGTCTTGTCAAGGAGCTTGGAGACGCTACTCATTTTGTGACTTCCGTCGCCCTCTCTGACAAGTGGTTGGCAAGTGGAAGTTGGGACAACAAGGTGCGAATCTACAACCTGGAGGATTTCTCTCTTGTCAAGGAGCTTGAAGACGCTACTGGTGGTGTGTATTCCGTGGCGTTCTCTGACAAGTGGTTGGCAAGTGGAAGTAAAGATATGAAGGTGCGCATCTACGACCTGGAGGACTTCTGTCTTGTTAAGGAGCGTTGGAGACGCTACTGAGTACTGTGCTTTCCGTCGCGTTCTCTGACAAGTGGTTGGCAAGTGGAAGTGGTGACAACAAGGNGTTGGCAAGTGGAAGTAAGATATGAAGGTGCGCATCTACGACCTGGAGGACTTCTGTCTTGTTAAGGAGCTTGGAGACGCTACTGATACTGTGCTTTCCGTCGCGTTCTCTGACAAGTGGTTGGCAAGTGGAAGTGGTGACAACAAGGTACGCATCTACGACATGGAGGATTTCTCTCTCGTCAAGGAGCTTGAAGACGCTACTGATTCTGTGCCGTCCGTCCACTTGTCTGACAAGTGGTTGGCAAGTGGAAGTAGTGACAAGAAGGTGCGCATCTACGACCTGGAACACTTCTGCCTTGTTAAGGAGCTTGAAGACGCTACTGATTCTGTGCGGTTTGTCCACTTGTCTGACAAGTGGTTGGCAAGTGGAAGTAGTGACAAGAAGGTGCGAATCTACAACCTGGAGGACTTCAGCCTTGTTAAGGAGCTTGCAGAGGCTACTAGTTATGTGCATTCCGTCGCGTTCTCTGACAAGTGGTTGGCAAGTGGAAGTAAGGACAAGAAGGTGCGCATCTACGACGTCCAGGATACTCACTCTGGAAAAGAGCTGGAACTTTTGCGGGCATGTTTTGTGCAGCCCTTTGCCATCTCAGATCAATCTGTGAGCTGTAGTCGATATCACATGCAGGTGCAGTCGTACGACTCTGCGGAGTCTTTGCTTGGAATCTTGGCAGCAGTGGTGCGCAGCCGATCAAACCACCATGAAGCAGACAAATTCCTACAGAAGTTTTCAATCAGGCTAGCAGATGCTACTGATTCTGTAAGCTCCGTGGCCTTTTTTGACAAGTGGTTGGCAAGTGGACGTGTTGACAAGAAAGTGCAGATCTTCACCCTGGAGGATTGCCGCCTTGTTAAGGAGCTTGAAGACGCTACTCATTTTGTGACTTCCGTCGCCTTGTCTGACAAGTGGTTGGCAAGTGGAAGTAGTGACAACAAGGTGCGAATCTACAACCTGGAGGACTTCAGCCTTGTTAAGGAGCTTGCAGAGGCTACTAGTTATGTGCGTTCCGTCGCGTTCTCTGACAAGTGGTTGGCAAGTGGAAGTAGTGACAACAAGGTGCGCATCTACAACCTGGAGGATTTCTGCCTTGTTAAGGAGCTTGAAGACGCTACTCATACTGTGACTTCGGTAGCTTTTTCTGACAAGTGGTTGGCAACTGGAAGTCTTGACAGCAGGGTACGCATCTACACCCTGGAGGACTTTGGCCTTGTTAAGGAGCTTGGAGAAGCTGCTGAAGAGGTTCGCTCCCTCGCCTTATCTGACAAGTGGTTGGCAAGTGGAAGTGATGACAAGAAAGTACGCATCTACACCCTGGAGGACTTTGGCCTTGTTAAGGAGCTTGGAGAATCTGCTGAAGAGGTTCGCTCCGTCGCCTTATCTGACAAGTGGTTGGCAAGTGGAAGTGATGACAAGAAAGTACGCATCTACAACCTGGAGGATTTCAGCCTGGTTAAGGAGCTTGGAGACGCTACTAGTTCTGTAATCTCCGTCGCGTTCTCTGACAAGTGGTTGGCAAGTGGAAGTGTTGGCAACAAGGTACGCATCTATGACATGGAGGATTTCAGGCTTTTGGCAGAATTGGCAGAGGCTGGTAGAATTTTCTCAGTCGTATTTCGTGACAAACTGTTGGCGACTAGCACTGGCAACGAGGTGCGCATTCATCATATCGCTAAGATCAAAGCCTTTTCCGCGATGCATGCAATGGAGATTGCACCTGCTGAAAGTGGAGGGCTCCCAGCAAGTTGAAAAGCGGCAAACGCCTGGGACCAGTTGAGCAGCCTCGAACAAAAACGGAACAAAAAAGATCCCGAAAAATACATCAAAGATGCTTGAAGAGGGGAGGGCCCTGTGGTTGAGCTGTGCTGGCACGCCCATTCAGCAATACTTAGGCTATGGACCTTGAAACCAACTTGTGATAGATTCAAATGAAATCCCAACATTTCCCATTTGTTTCATGAGACATCCATGACACCTTTTGTTCGCACCTGCACTTGCTGGCCGACTTCATCCCTTTAAAAGGTGGACAGGGTCACTTGCAGGGGGCCATGAACAGACAAATCCTCAAGCTGCCGTCTTTCCTCAGTGAAGGACATACACCTTTGAAATTTAACATAGATACCAAAAAATGATGGTTTGGAAAATGTATCTCCTTTCAAACATGGCTGTTGTGGGTATCTATGTTGGATTTCGTGGGTGTATTTGACAAAATTTCATCCTACCTTCAACATCCAGCTACATGTTAGACCCAAAATAATTGCCCAGATAATCTGTTTTTTTGTTCATTCACGTAGGATTTCCATCTTGTTTTCAGGGACTTGGGAGGCCTTGAACTGTTTCCCCCTCTGCTTACGGAAAGGTGGCCTTCACGTCAGACCACCAAGAAACGCTGCTGGTGAGCGGGGGAACCCATGCGTGTTTGGGCCACAACTTGCCGACAAAACCATGTAGATTTGAACTTTTTTTGGGGCCAATCATCAGCAAGATTCTCAAACTGGCAATGGATCTTTTTAAAATTTCAAGTGGATGCGGACAAGCGCGCTACTGTTGATGGCAATTCCATCTTGCGCCCGTGAAGAGGTAAGTTTTGCCATGATTCACATGTGAATAGGGCTTCAGGCATCTCAACAGATCAGCGGTATGGACCAAAACAGCCCAACAGACGACACAGCAGCTCCACTTCAAGTATCTAAAAAATGTTACATAACGAACGATTCATGTTAGTGTTGGAGACCTGCCCCCCTTTTGTGTCAGTTTTTTTTTGGGGGGGTTTTGGGCAAGTTCAAGTGTGAATTTGTGAAATGAGTGAGTTTTCAATTGTATGAATTGAGACATCATTATTTTATGGAACCTTTGAGAAGCACGCATCCCTTTCTTCGACCTCCAAAAACCGAAAAAAAAAGATTCGATTTGATGATCAAGCGAGTCAAGGGAGTCAAGGCGGCAATACCAGCCTTCTCCAAATCCTCGCCATGTAAGAACTTTTTTTGCGTATGACCCCCAAGGTTCACCAGGAATCAACCTTTTCAGGAAGGATTCCTTCCTCAATCCTGAAGTGGCGCCATCAATGGGGATTTCGAAAACCCACCAAATTTCAAGCATTAGGAGATGATAAAACCTTGATCTTACCTGAAATGCCATGGCACACCCATCAGGGCCACAGTGCTCACAGCCTTGCGAGGTGCTGGTTTGATGGTTTGCTGGTTTGCAGGGTGTACGTGGTAGGAACCCACGAAGGTGGAGCTGGGTTTGGTTGCGAAAAACACAAAAGGCCCAACGAAATCCGGGTCGGGTCGAAGCACGTGAATGAAGGGAAGCTTTCGGAGGGATGTTTGGGATCCAAATTTTGGATCCGACAGTAGCAGATTCACCATTTTTTGGGGATCACAAATGGTAGAAACATCGAAGCAAACAAGAGTGAAATCATTTCGTGCTTTTCATGATACCTTTTTCGAATCCTTGGCTTGAATGAGTGAAAAGTTTGTGAATGGAGTCCTGGAGTCCCTTTTTCGAATCCTTTGGCTTGAATCAGGGAATCGTTGGAATGTTGCAGGAAGGATAGGGAATTCATTGAAAAAAGGGATGATGCAAGTAGAACACCGTGGTTCTCAAGGGTCGATCATCTCTATCTATCTCCATTGATGGGGTTTTACAACTTTTCACACGTGATGATGTTCCACTTTCAAATGGATAGACTTCCCCAGATCATTTTATCCATTTTTTAAAGAGCGGCACATAGGGGAAGTATCACCAGCTAATGAGAAACATGCGCATGACTTCCATCTTCGACTTCGTTATGCCAGGCCTGTCCCTTGTGTGAAGTTTGGCCGAGGGTCTCAGACGGAATGGGATTGGTGGCTGGTTGGTCGGTCAAAAGGATGATTTTGATGAGACAAAACGCTTACCAAAACCGATAGATAAGCAAACAAATACCCTAAATATACAGATGAATCGGTAAACAGATGGAGAGAAACATGAATGAACAGATGCAAAGACAAATAGATAAACAAAAAATGTGAACATTATCGATAGAAAATACAGCTTCTCAGCGAGAAGGCCTTGATTTTCTACATGTAATTTCTTTACTGCAATTTCCTTTGACTATTGCTAGTAACATCATTAGAAGCGGAAGCAGTTTGCTGCACCGAGGTCCTAAGCTCTGATGAGACTTGGTGCTCTTTGCACCTTGGATGGTGCGCCCCGATTTGGGTTTGGTTTTAGAGATGTTCAGATCCGACACCTTAGATGTGTCCATCATTTTTGGTTGTTTTTTTTGGCTTGTGATGTCTGATTTTCTCGTTGAGTTGTTGAGTTGTTGAGTTGGTAACCGCTCTCTGAGATAGGCCACGCCCAAGTATTTACTGTAGTCATTATTCACCAGACGATCAGATCCTTCTTTCTATGCCAAGATCTTTGTGAAAAAATCCAGGAAGGTGCACAGAACTTGCCAAATGTTGTAAGTATCAAATGAATTTTCCCAAGGCAATTCTCCGTCATTTGTTCCACAGCTGGTGCAAATCAATGGCACACAGGATCATATTCAAAAGAAAACATACACAAATCAGACGGCTGTCCCGATTTCGTCAGTATCCTTCTTCTGGAGATAAACTGTCATGCCCTTTGACCTCCCTGTTGGAAGTTGAATGGTGAGCCTGTTGATTCGTGGGCAGTCCTTGCTTGTCAAACCATTGTCAATTTGTAACCGTTGAAGTCTTTTGGCTGTGAAGGCCCCTTCCCTTTTTTCTCATATTCTGCAGGGAATTTGATCCCACTGACAGGTCCTCTCATTACAATTGAAGGAAGTCGAGCAGCAACCGAAGCGGGACACTGGATTTCGTGGCCCCTGAGCGGTCCGAGTCTTGATATTTGTGAATGGGACTGAGCTGATGCGGTCCAGGAATCCGAAATCCTGAAGTCCGGGTAATCCGAAACCTGTCTTTGGGGGTCTAGCGAGATCTAATCTGTACTCTTGGGGGTCGGATGGATAGGCCAAGGTGGTGTGCGGAATATCACCGGTAAATGTGTAAGGCATTCGTTTGGGGGGTTTGGAAGTACCGCTTTAGAGATGAAGTTGGATAAGTTGGATAAGTTGGATGAACATCCAGGATTTTTATGGATTTTTTTCAGGTTGCCAGTTGCCACTTGGTGTGTTTCCTCCGAAAAAACCTCCAGGGAGTCCTTGGAGGCCTTTGGATTCCTTGGAGGCCTTGGTGTTGAAGGTGCGGCACCAAGCTGCCGTGACCGGAAACGGAGTGGACCAAAGACGTGTTGGTGAAGATCCATTTTGCAATGGCTGCTTGTTGACCACAAAATTCTCACAACTTTGACGACATCTTTTGACCAATCTCCTGAAACAGCTTTGACTTGCGACAACATCCGTGCGACATTGTCAGTGACATTCACAGGATTCATACATCGACAAATGGAGGAACTAGGATTTGCAGCATTCATCGACAATGTTTAGACAACGTTTATACTATAGATGCCAATCCAACATCGGCAAATAAACATCCATGCCCATGGGTGGTGCTATCCACATCATCCACCAATCCGTGTACCCATACCACTTGGCAGCAACATCAAAAATTCTCACCACTTTCTCAATCAATTATACGTTATATACGGCAATCAGCATCACCGTTCATCGATGACACGCACACTCATCAATGGTTTAAATCAAAAACCATCAACAAATCCATACATGAAATCAAATCCTCGGGTGCACGCCTACGTGCCGCGCCTGCGTGCCGTCAAACGTACGGCTGCGGGGGCCTGCCATGCCTTCCTTGTCACCAGAGCAGGCGCAGAAACGCCTGAGGGCCACACTGAAGGAGCAAGGCTGTCACCTGACAGATGAAGAGCTTCGCACTGCCATGGCGCGGGTGGGTGCTCCTGAGCAGTATGATGAGGCCTCGATGCTGAAGCTGGTGGAAGAAGGCTTGCATTGCTGGGCACGGAAGGATCAAACCGCAGCCGTGACCACGGCTTTGGGTATGAATCAGTTGGGCTTGGAGAAAGACTTTGAAGAGTTGAAGGTTAAGTTCAATGAGATGCTGGGAATTTTAGATGAAGTCATGCAAACCTCTGGCATTTCCAAAGATTCCAATCCACGGAAAAAGGTGGAAGAAATGCGGGGTAGCCTTGAGAAAAAGGTGACAGAGAAGCAGAAGAATGTGGCCAGCGACGTGAAGCACGAGTGGGAAGGCTTGACTTATGCTCAAGCGTTCCAGGACCCTCAGCGCCTATCATTTGGGAGACATTTTTTTTTCAGATTTTTCTATAGCCTCACGTTCAGGTGGGATGGGTTTTGACCGAAGCATTGCATGTAACATGTAACCCCTCGAAAATTCAGGCACTTTCCAGCTTGGAAGGGGGGGGAACATCTTCCACATTGTTTCCTTTGTTTTCTTTCTCCAACTTGAGCATTTCCAATTGGCTAATTGATAGGAGATGCTTGGATCTTCCATTTTTGTTGAGGTGCTGCAGCTGGTAAGACTTAGATATTTTTGAACAAGCCAGGGGTGAGATGAACACTCCAACTCCATGTCTAATCCAGAGCTGCACAGGAAAGCATGCAGTCATGAAGCAATTCATCCGTATTGAGATTTCAAAGTGATTCATATCAATTGCATGTGTAGGGCGCCAAGAAAAACATGGATGCAGTCCTTCTTTCCCTCTTTCCTGGGGCTCTTTTGATTGCATTCTTCCAATACAAAGAAATATCGAGTAAGTCTGCTTTTCGAGCACAGGATCCTTCCAGGAACTTCCATCTTTTTGTCAACACAAAGATCCATCCCAGGACCTGAATGGTGACAAAGAACTAGCAACCTGGAAAGACTGGAGCAATGAGCTTTGCAGCAAATATGCCATCAGCCAGGAAGTGCAAAACTTGATGGACAAATGTGAGGCGAAAGCACGAAGTGTCAAGGTGAACTACCAGCCCTATGTGGACACTTTAGATGAACTTTTCGATTTCCATGAGAAGAAAGCCCCCAAATTCACCAGCAAAGTCATGCAGCTTGCCAAAGAAACAGGTGGAAAACCACTGATTCCTGCCTTGAAAGGTAAAGAACGGTGCCTTGCGAAGGCAACCTACAAATATGCGGATGCTGGAGGTGTGGCGTGGTACCGTTTGACCGATATCGTGCGAGCCACAATTCTATATCCCAGCATCTCGGCCATGTACAAGGGCCTGGAAGCCATTGAGAAGGATGAAAACATCGAAATCATCGAACTGAATGACCGCTATCAGCAACTTGGCGATACGAAGTTTACCCTGAAAGTGGATGGTTGGAAGATGAATTTCCTTTTTGGGATGGCCCAATTTCAGGGGCAAACTGCTGGTTTCAGGGAGTGTACATGACCTTTGGACCCCTTTGATATCCTTTTTTTGCCGAATTGAAAGCACAATTCTTAGTCCACCGACACATTCCAGCCTCGGTTTCAAAGACATGTCGTTCAGTGAACTTTCGTGGCACCGGTTACCTCAGGAAACCTTTGGATGGTTACAGGGATTTGCAACTCTCCATTCGCATAGAAGAGATGGTGTGTGAGCTGCAGTTGAACACGGAGAAGGTGGTTGGTCTTCCGTGAGCATGATGCAAAAATGCGGACTTTTGCGGACTTTTCTCATGTGGACTTCTGTTTTATGGACTAAATGCCACATTTGTCGTGAAAATCTTGCGACATGTGACATGAATAATTGAACAGTCAATGGACTCATGGAGTCAGCTTCAAAAAATAGCAGGGAATTCTGATACTGGGAATTTCTACATGTTCAGCTTTTGGGCTTTCAGATATCAAGTCATTCAGTTGCTTTGAGGTCCATCTCATGTTGTTGAAGTTGCTTTTTTTTCCGCTGGAACGTGGAATGAAAGGTCCGTATATACCAAATAGAAATATACATACATGACCTTGCACATCTTTAAGGCTTATTGGCTTAATACCTGTCGTACTGTTGACAGTTGATGGAAGACATCCTGCACCAGCTCATACGGGTAATATCTTATTTTTTCATAGGGTTTCACAATAATATAACAGATGGGTGCAGGATTTCTTCCACCAAAAGTTATGTTGAAAGATTTTGTTTGCGAAGAGTTGTTGAAAACCTCAAACCATGTTTTGCAGGTGGCTTACGTAAAGGAGCACAGCGGGCATCGCGAGTTCGAGGTGCAGCGTGAGCTGGTGGCTGCCGTGAAGGAGATGAGCGCCGAGCGCTGCCGAGCAATCCTCCAGTGGGGCAAAAACAACTTGGGGCCTAAAGCGGATGAAGAGCTGAAGCTGGGCTAAGACTTAGGGGGAAATCAATGGAAACGAGATCAGCGGCCTGAAAATGCTCTAGAAGCCTGAAGATTGTAATCTGACAAAGTTACAAGTCCTACATAGGCTGCATAGTTTATGAGGTTTGTTCCTAATTTTGGTAGTGCGGAGACCTCTTCAAAGCTCCTGAAAGTCGGTTGAATTTTGGCCCCTAAGCTTCTCAGGAAAAAACTTTTGAACGGTGAGCGGGACCCTGTCCTGCACCAAGCGGCAAAGAAGGGGAACGCGGCTCTGGTGAAGATTTTCTTGCAGTACGATGCAGACCCTTGGCCAATGCGCAAAGAACTTGTTCGGGTTGTGTGTTTTTTTTGTGGAATGGATATGGATGACAACTTCTCGTTTTTGACTATGCCACTTCTAGACGCACAGTGGCAAAGATTCGGATTGGAATCATGTTTTTTTCCATATTTTTCCAGAATTTTGAAGATCTCAATCTTCTCATCCAAGATTATCTCGCAGCCACAGCAGTGGTAATTTGTCAGTTTTGAGGGTCGAAAAAAATCCGCATTTGAGGACATCAACCACCGTGATTCGCATGGGCAGACGGCCCTTCACTTGGCCATGGCCGGAGGCCATGAGCGAGCTGCATGGGCCTTGATCTCCCAGAAAGCACAGGTGAGCCGTCCCAACAAACACCTTGATTGTAGCACATTGCCACTTTTTTGTGTTAGTTATTGATATGTGGTATGTTGCTGATGGCCGAAAATTTCTAGCAGGTGCAGGAAGGCGTAGACAACGCATGTTCGAGTTCATCATCTAAAACAGCCGCGAAACGGTTTAATGCTTATAATTTAGTTTCTATCATGTTGCTTGAAATGCATCAAAGGACCCCAAAGGACCCCAGTGCCTTGTGCCAAAGGGTTGCTGATCTTCCAACTCATCCCGTCATTTTTACATCGCAGGTGGATCTAGAGGACAAGGATGGCTTGACTCCGTTGATGCATGGCTTGCTGGCCGTGCGTTCCAGCATGGACAGCGAATCTGCTGTGAGGGCTGTGTCTGTTCTGGCACAGCACTCTGAGCCCGGAAGCTTGCAACGGCAGGAGGACAAGGGTTGGGGGCCACAACAAAGCAAGTTGTATTGTAAAAATCCCTGGAAGTGCAATCCGCCACCCATTCTTTATAGGTTGGTTTCCAGGTTTCCGAACCCGCATTATTTTAGTAGGGGTTCATCATGATCCAAAAAGGAAACACCATTTTAAAATGCTGGTTGAGTAGACTTCCAGGGAAATGCTGCTTTGTATGATGCTCTTCTTAAAGCAACTTGCAAATCGGATGCCCGCAGCCGAAAATTTGGCAGGAGAATTTGGAAACGGTGGTCAAGAGCAGGCTGACCAGCCGCTCCGAGCTGATTGTTGCAGCCCGAGATGGTCAAGTCAAAGATGTCAGGAGCTTCTAGATATGTCTTGGGTTTCTTCAAATCAAAAACGAATCATTTCACAACAATTTTCAATTTTCAATACAACACAAAATCAATGAGGTAAAAGGAGGGTTCTGTGTCATCTCAAAAATCAAAGAAACATGGTTTCAACAAGCCAATCAACTTTCATAATGAACATTTTTCAAACACATTTCAGTTTCAACTGCTTGATTTTGACCATATTGGGTTGTAAATATGACACTTTTTGTAGGGTTTTGGGAAGCTGAATTGGGGAGCATCCCATGAGGAAGCTGCTGGGACAGCTGGCGGATCCGAATGTTGAAGAGCATGGCACCGGCTTGACGCCTGTGCGGGCTGCGCTGATCCCTGTGGCAAAGGCTTCAAGCGCTCATGACGAGGCGCCAGGGAGATGGGGTGTTTGCTCTGACTACGAAGGGGGGATCATCAAGGTCATGGGCCCCCCAAACCTACATTTTTAGAGGTTTTTATGGTAAATAACCATGTTTTTAGGTGGCCAAAACCTAGTTTTGGGGGCTCATGTAAGGACATGGTTTGGAAGCTGTTGTTGCACTCCTGGATAATTTGCGTCAGACAGTGGGAATTGGAAACACATTTAAGTTGGCTGGCCGGACAGTTTTTTGTTTGTGTACGTCTACTGTTCAAAGGATGGTATAGGATGTTTCAGGATTTTCATAGGATATGCGATAGAATGGTATAGGATGTTGGAGGTCCCAGTGCAAAGCATTTCATGAAAATAGAATCAAGTATTGCTATCTGGAGGGAGATGCTATTGACTGTTCAAAAACGCTACTCGCTTAACATGCAGACGATGGCCTTTGGGTCAACATGCGTGGCCAGGTGATTGAGTTGCTGCTGAAGTTCGGTGCAGACCCCAGTGCACAACACGATGGCCGGCAGCACGTTCTGGAAGCGATACTGCAGAATCGCAGCTTGGCAGCCCAGCTGCTCTTGCGCTCCGGTGCCAGCGCCCGTGGGGTGCAGCTCTCCAAGTACCTGCAGAGTGCAGAGAAGAAGTTGGGCATGTTGAACCGCACCGATTTGCTCAACCACTTGCCGTGTTTCACCTGGTGGGGTCAAGACTTGCCAGTGGAGCAGCTGTTAAAGATCCGTTACTCAGACTTGGAAGCACAATTGCCAGGCAGTGGAGGTGCTGCAGCACTGCGACTGCAGACGCAGATTCAAGTCTTGGAAGCCTTGCAGATGTTAGTCCCGCTCCTTGTTGAGGATGAGAGGCTTGAAGTCCTTGCCAGTTGCGCGTGCCTTCTCCAGCATTTGCAGTGTCACCCTGAAGCCACTTATCTCTCCGCCAAGCAGCCGGCAAGCCTGATCCAATTCCAAGACTTTGGCGCGGTGCAGGAACTTGGAGAAGCTACTGATGATGTGAATTCGGTCGCGATATCTGACAAGTGGTTGGCAAGTGGAAGTGATGACAACAAGGTGCGCATCTACAACGCGGAGGACTTCAGCCTTGTTGAGGAGCTTGGAGAAGCTACTATGCCTGTGCGGTCCGTCGCGATCTCTGACAAGTGGTTGGCAAGTGGAAGTGGTGACAACAAAGTGCGCATCTACAACCTGGAGAATTTCAGGTTTGTGAAAGAGTTGGCAGAGGCTACTGGTCGTGTGACNACAACGTGGAGGATTTCTTTCTTGTCAAGGAGCTTAGAGACGCTACTGATTCTGTGCGTTCCGTCGCGTTCTCTGACAAGTGGTTGGCAAGTGGAAGTGGTGACAACAAGGTACGCATCTACAACCTGGAGGATTTCTGTCTCGTTAATGAGCTTGGAGAAGCTACTGATCTTGTGTGGTCCGTGGCGTTCTCTGACAAGTGGTTGGCAAGTGGAAGTCTTGACAAGAAGGTGCGCATCTACAACCTGGAGGATTTCAGGCTTGTGACAGAATTGGCAGAGGCTAGTGACATTTTTTCAGTCGTATTTCGTGACAAACTGTTGGTGACTGGCAGTGGCAACGAGGTGCGCATTCATGATATCGGTAAGATCAAAGCCCTTTCAGCTATGCATCCAATGGAGATTGCACCTCCTGAAGGTGGAGGGCTCCCAGCAAGTTGAAAAGCGGCTTGCCAGGGGCCAGTTGAGCAGCCTCGAAAAAAATGGAACAAAAAAGATCCCCAAATACATCGAAGGTGCTTGAAGAGGTGAGGGCCCTGTGGTTGAGCTGTGCTGGCACGCCAGTTCAGCAAATACAAAACGGCTGGTTGTCTTGTAGGATCACATGTGATCGATCACCTTCATAGGTACTATGAATACTATGGACCTTGAAACCTAACTTGTGATAGATTTAAATGAACTCCGAGCATTTCCTGTTTGTTTCACCTTTTGTTCGCACCTGCACTTACTGGACGATTTAAATACCCCGTAAAACTGGTGCTTGCAGTGAGCCATGAACAGAACGCGCGGAATGGCCGGAATGGCCCTGTCAAATCCCCGAATCCTCAAGCCACCATCTTCCCAGTGAAGGCCATATTTTATCAAAAATTTCATCCTACCTTCACCAATCCAGCTATTAGACCCAAAATAATTGCCCACAGAATATGTTTTTCATTTGTCGGGTACCCCGACCCCATGATATACAGCCTTCATTGCTGCTGTTCCATTGGTCGGTTCTTGTAGGATTTCCATCTTTCAGGGACTTGGGAGGCCTTGAACTGGTTTCCCCCTCTGCTTACGGAAAGGTTGCCTTCACCTCAGACCACCAAGAAACGCTGCTGGTGAGCGGGGGAACCCATGCGTGGCTGGGCCACAATTTGCTCCCAAAACCTTATGTTTTTTTTGGCCAATCATCAGCAACATTTTCAAAGTGACAATGGACATTTTTTCAAATATTTTCAAGCGGATGTGGACAAGGGCGGTACTGTTGATAGTAATTCAATCTTGCACCTGTGAAGAGGTAACTTATGCCATGGTTCACATGTTTGTTCTAAAGAAATCACAAGAACGGAGTCGGAAGTTTCAGGATGTTTTTTGCTTCAAATCAATGGTGAATTCGTGGATTGGGTTGGTGATTCTTACTTGAGGCCTGAGTGGAAAAATCCCCAAATATCAAATCACTAGGCTCCAGAAACCACAAATTTTAAGCATTTTTTGCGATCATAAAACCCTGATCTCTCGATCTTACCTGAAATGCCATGGCACACCCATCAGCGCCACAGTGCCACAGCCTTGCTAGGTGCTGGTTTGGAAGCTTGACGTGGCTGCAGGCCATCAGACATGGACAGAGTTGGAATGATCAAGTTTGAACAATCTGAGATGAGAAAAAGGCTGGAGAAAATTCTTCCCGTTAAAAATGACCCACCAATTTTTCAGGTGAGTGAGATTTATACCCAACTCCGCTAGCTATCTCTCCAGTCTCACACTTGACATGAGACGAATGTGCGAGAGTGAAATTAAACCTTCCAGTGAACAAACAACTAAATCGATCTTAACCTTTTGGGGACAGGAAATCTGATCTCCCTTAGCTTGATGGGAGTTGGTTGTGAGTTGCCTGTAAGAAAATGTGAGTCAAAGTACCGAAAACACACAAATTGGTCGGGGGCAGTGCATACAAATTGCAGTCTAACAGAACTGCGACCTTCAGAAAATCCAATCTATCATTCTGTATTGCATAATTGCGTAATATGTTTATGTGTAAATACCCAAATCCGACGTCACATACCACCAAATACCCATCCTGTATTCCACAACTCTCCAAACTGATATTGACATAGACCCACACTTCTGAAAACTAAGGGGCTGCAACCCAAAGATGGAGTTGTGGCCCATGACTTTCCAGTTCCTTTATAGGGAATGTGTTCATGTTCCTGCTGTTCGGTTTCGCAAGGCATTGGAAACCACCTCTCGGTGGAGATCCTCAAGGCGATCGTCGTCAAGTGAGATCTGGCAGAATTGGATGATAAATTCAGGAAACCTCCCGGAAATTGGCCCCTGAAATTGGTTGATGTTTCGGTGGGGTTTGTGAGCTCCCCAAAATTTTGGGGATCTGATAATTTAGGGAACCAACATATATTCCAGCCGGCAGGTTTGAGTCTGATGATTTTACGGCTGAAACCAGTTTGGTGGGATATGTTTTCTCGTTTTTTGGAGTGTATCTATAGGAAATACTGTAGTCATAGTTGTTTGCAGACATGAACTCTCTTCAAAGCAGGGAGTTGAGAAGTTTAGACCTTGATTCTCCCATGAATTTTCCTGATGCTGGTGAACAACATCACCCGACCCAAATGGAAGGAATAGGAGAAACACATCAAAAAGGAACCGCAACATGAAGGAACCTTTCGGGGGCCACAGTGCCACTAGCCCTGCCAGGTTGCAGGTTTGCTGGTTTGCTGGTTTGCAGGGTACGGGTATATACACAAAGAAGGAACCCATGAAGGTGGAGCTGGGTTTGGTTGGGAAAAACACGGTCAGCCCAAAATCCGGGTCGATCGAAGCACGTGAATGAAGGGAGCTTTCGAAGGGATGTTGGGATCCCTTCTGGATCCGACAGTAGCAGATTCACCATTTTTTTGGGATCACCAACATCGAAGCAAACAATGGTGAAATCATTTCGTGCTTTTCATGATACCTTGGCCATTGGCTTGAATGAGTGAAAAGTTATGAATGGAGTTCCCTTTTTCGAATCCTTGGTTTGAATCAGGGAATCGTTGGAATGTTGCAGGAAGGATAGCGAATTCATTGAAAAAGTGGGATGAGGCAAGTAGAACACTGTGGTTCTAAAGGGTCGATCATCTCTATCTCCATTGATGGGGCTTTACAGCTTTTCACACGTGATGATGTTCCATTTTCAAATGGATAAATAGATTCTCCATTTTTTTTCTCCATTTCAAAGAGCTGCAGGTAGGGGAAGTATCACCAGCTCATGAGAAACATCCACATGACTTCCATCTTCACTTCCTTATGCCAGGCCTGTCCCTTGTGTGAATTTTGGCCCAGGGTCTCAGACGGAATGGGATTGGTGGTTACTGGTTGGTCAAAAGGATGATTTTGATGAGACAAGTTCTTTGGACCATTTTGGGTCAGCGAAAAACTTGGAGGTTAATCCGAAAAAAGAGATATTTTTGGGAGAGTTCAAGCCGGCAAAATAGTAAACCTGGTACATAAGTTGAATCTTCAGTGGTATAGCTTGACAGACCAAGTTGCAAGCTGCGGATTTCGTGGGTGGAATTTGTTATGAGAGGAAGTACCTCAAGCATCCTCAAATGGTGAAAAGCTGAAAGGGTGGGATGAATAAACGGCCCTGTTGGACTCATGAACTGCGCCGGTGCCATTAGCTGCAGGTTGAAGCGCTGGCACTGTCCTTGAGTGGAACTATCAGAGGCGCGGCTTGCATTACCAGCATCCGAACTTGTTTGGAGATGAAAATTGGATGGCAGTTCACTTGATGTGACACGATGTGTTGCAAGATATTTTTCAGTCACCGATTCGGAAACGACAAATCACCATCCATGTCCATCATAAAGTGGGCATCCACAGTATTCAGCGAGCGACAGATGGACAAATTGATGTCTGTAACTGCAGCGTTCCTCAGCAACGTGCGCATTTGATGCCAATCCAACATCGATAGATGAAGATTTGTGGCATGAGAGCTCCCCACAGCATCCGCCATTCTGTATAGCCATACCACTTTGCAGCAACATCAGCTATACTCACCACTTCTCAATCAGCTAATCAGCATGCACACGGTTCGTCGACGACATCAATCCTGACTCAAATTAAAAGCCTATGCCATCATCCAAATTATCATTTTCAAGAATCCTGAGAAACACTGGGGGTGCACGACTGGACAAGCCGTCAAAGGCACGGCCGCAGGTGGCTGGGTGGGTTTTGAGCTGCCCGGTATGCCGCCAGCGTTGTCTCCAGAGCAGGCCCTGCGGAGGCTGCAGGCTTCACTGGAGGAGCAGGGCTGTCATCTGACGGATGAGGAGCTTCGCACTGCCATGGCGCGGGTGGGTGCTCCTGAGCAGTATGATGAGGCCTCGATGCTGAAGCTGGTGGAAGAAGGCTTGCATTGCTGGGCACGGAAGGATCAAACCGCAGCTGTGACCACGGCTTTGGGTATGAATCAGTTGGGCTTGGAGAAAGACTTTAAAGACTTGAAGGATAAGTTCAATGAGATGCTGGGAATTTTAGATGAAGTCATGCAAACCTCTGGCATTTCCAAAGATTCCAATCCACGGAAAAAGGTGGAAGAAATGCGGGGTAGCCTTGAGAAAAAGGTGACAGAGAAGCAGAAGAATGTGGCCAGCGACGTGAAGCACGAGAAGCACGAGTGGGAAGGCTTGACATATGAGAAGGCGTTTGAGGACCCTGTGGATTGGTCAAGGCAACATTTCCCCCCAAAAAAACACCTGCCAGCTTGGAAGCTAAATGTTGAATGTTCTGAATTTCGTTTCTTTTCGTTTCTCCCAAGTTGAGAATTTGGAACTGCGAATTGATTGCACCAGTGCACCAACAACGGGGATCGTCCATCTTTTTGTGCAGCTGGTAAGACTACTGTAGATATTTTCAACATTTTGAAAAAGCAAGGGGCCATCCGAAGCTCAAAAACCATTACCCAAGACAGTATATGCATTCATGAACCAGTTGACCTGTATTGAACTTTTATCGTCATTCAGTTGAATTGCACTTGGAGAGCGCAAATGAAGACATGGATGCTCCGCTTCTTTCCTCTGTCCCAGGACTTGAATGGTGCAGAGGAGTTAGAAGCGTGGAAAGGATGGAGCAGTCAGCTTTGCCAAAAGTATGCCATCAGCCAGGAAGTGAAAAGTTTGATGGACAAATGTGAAGCTAAAGCTCGCAGTGTGAAGGTGAACTACCAGCCCTACGTGGACACTTTAGATGAACTTTTCGACTTCCATGAGAAGAAAGCTCCCAAATTCACCAGCAAAGTCATGCAGCTTGCCCAAGAAACAGGTGGAAAACCATTGATTCCTGCCTTGAAAGGTAAAGAACGGTGCCTTGCGAAGGCAACCTACAAATATGCGGATGCTGGAGGTGTGGCGTGGTACCGTTTGACCGATATCGTGCGAGCCACAATTCTGTATCCCAGCATCTCGGCCATGTACAAGGGACTGGAAGCCATTGAGAAGGATGAAAACATCGAAATCATCGAACTGAATGATCGCTATCAGCAACTCGGCGATGAAGTTTACATGGCCTTTGGACTGGGGATGAAGTAATTTTTGGTAGCATTATACATAAGGATGCATAAGCTCAGTATCAAACTAGCTTGGTATGAAAAGGCATCCCTTTGGAGCCTCTTTGATATCTTTTTTTTGCCTGGGGATGAGGCCGAGTTAAAACAGTCCACCAACACATTCCCGCCCACCTCGGGTTGGAAGACGTGTCGTTCAGTGCACGATGTTGATTTTTGTCTAACTTTTTTCGTGGCACCTGTTTCCTCAGGAAACCTTTGGATGGTTACATGGATTTGCAACTCTCCATTCGCATAGAAGAGATGGTGTGTGAGCTGCAGTTGAACACGGAGAAGGTGGTCTTCTGTGAGCACCATGCAAAATGCGGGCTTTTGCGGACTTTTCTCATGTGGTTGATCTTTGTTTTATGTACTAAATACCACATCTGTCGTGAAAATCTTGCGACATGTGACATGAATAATTGAACAGTCAATGGACTCATGGACTCATGAAACATATTTTCCACTCATGGACTCAGCTTCATAGCAGGGAATTTCTACATTTTCAGCTTTTGGGCTTTCAGATATACATCGAGCCTTCGCTTTGAGGTCCATCTCATGTTGTTGAAGTTGCTTTTTTCCGCTCGATCGTGGAATGAAAGGTCAGTATATACCAAATAGAAATATACATACATGACTACATGACCTTGCACAACTTCAAGGCTTATTGGCTTAGTACCATTCATACTGTTGAGAGTTGATGGAAGACATCCTGCACCAGCTGAAATGGATATATAGTCTCTCTTTTTTTTCATAGGGTTTCACAATAATAGAACAGATGGGTGCAGGATTTCTTCCACCAAAAGTTATCTTGAAAGATTTTGTTTGCGAAGTTTAGTTGAAGACCTCAAACCATGCAGTGCAGCACCTGGTTTTGCAGGTGGCTTACGTCAAGGAGCACAGCGGCCATCGCGAGTTCGAGGTGCAGCGAGAGCTGGTGGCTGCCGTGAAGGAGATGAGCGCTGAGCGCTGCCGAGCAATCCTCCAGTGGGGCAAGAACAACTTGGGGCCCACAGCGGACGAAGAGCTGAAGCTGGGCTAAGAGGGAAAAGTCAGTGGAAGTTAGGGATATCAGTTTTTTTGTTGTCTCTCTCTCTCTCTCTCTTTCTCTTTAGAATTAAATTATATTTTGACATTTTCAGATTCTGAAACTTTTTGTTTGACGTTGGAGACCTCCAATTTCATGAAACTTTTTCATTTTGAAGTCTGAGAACGGCCTAACGGCCTGAGAAAACCATAAGCTTGAGAAAGTTGCAACTTATGATTTTTGTTCCGAGGGGGGACCTATCCGATTAATAGTTTGAGTAGATGCACCTGCGCTGAAAGTCTGCCTGAAATTCTTGATTCTTTTGATCTCAGGAAGAAGCTCTTGAATGACGAGCAGCCTGTCCTGCACCAGGCGGCCAAGAATGGGAACGCGGCTTTGGTGAAGATTTTCTTGCAGTATGGCGCAGAGACTTGGTCGGGCCGTTGTTGTTTTTTCTTTGCGGGATGGTTACATAGCCAAGTTCCCTCGCCGTGTTTAGTGATTTCACTTGTTGCAAAGTATAGTGACGATTGGACTTGTGATTTCCTCTATCTTTGCAGGGCTTTAAATCTAACCTGAACTCGGCCCAAGCAATGTCGATAGTAATGTTCGTCAGGTTCACAGGGCTCAAAACATTCATCTGAGGACATCAACCACCGTGATTCGCATGGGCGGACGGCCCTTCACTTGGCCATGGCCGGAGGCCATGAGCGAGCTGCATGGGCCTTGATCTCCCAGAAAGCACAGGTGAGCCGTCCCAACGAACACCTTGGTTGTAGCACATTGCTACTTTTCTGTGTTAGTGAAATATATGTGGTATATTGCTGATGGCCGTAAATTTCTAGCAGGTGCAGGAAGGTGCAAAACATACAGACAACAATTTGGGCCAGTCCTTTGAGAAACCGTTTCAACAACGCATCTTCGAGTTCATCGCCTAAAACTGCTAATGCTTACGATTTAATTAGTATCATGTTGATTGAAATGCATCAAACGACACCAAAGGACCAGTGCCTTGTGCCAAAGGGTTGCTGATCCCCACCTTGTTGCATCGCAGGTGGATCTTGAGGACAAGGATGGCTTGACTCCGTTGATGCATGGCTTGCTGGCGGTGCGTTCCAGCATGGACAGCGAATCTGCTGTGAGGGCTGTGTCTGTTCTGGCACAGCGCTCCAAGGCAGGAAGCCTGCAACGGCAGGAGGACGGGGGTTGGGGGCCACAACAATGCAAGTTGTATTGTAAAATTCCATTATTTTAGTAGGGGTTCATCATGATCCAAAAGGAAGCAACATTTTCAAATTGGTGGTTGACTTCCAGGGAAATGCTGCTTTGTATGATGCTCTTCTTAATGCTTTTCTTGCAAATCGGATGCCCTGCAGCCGAAAATTTGGCAGGAGAATTTGGAAACAGTGGTCAAGAGCAGGCTTACCAGCCGCTCCGAGCTGATTGTTGCAGCCCGAGATGGTCAAGTCCAAGATGTCAGGAGCTTCTAGATATGTCTTGGGGTTTCTTCAAATCTTTCGAATCGTTTCACAACAAACATCAGTTTCAACTGCGTGATTTCGACCATGTTGGGTTGTAAATATGTCAATTTTTGTAGGGTTTGGCATCCCATGAGGAAGCTGCTGGGACAGCTGGCGGACCCGAATGTTGAAGAGCATGGCACCGGGCTGACGCCTGTGCGTGCTGCGCTGATGCCTGTGGCAAAGGCTTCGAGCGCTCATGACGAGGCGCCAGGGAGATGGGGTGTTTGCTCTGACTACAAAGGGATTACCAAGGACTACATTTTATGGTAAATAACCAGGTTTTTAGGTGGCCAAGACCTTTATATTTCATAGTTTTGGGGCTCATGTAAGGACATGGTTTGGAAGATGTTGTTGCACTCCTGGATAATTTGCATCAGAGAGCGGGACTTAGGAACACAATGGAGCACATTTAAGTTGGCTGGCCGGACGTTTTGTTTGTTTGTGTACGTCTACTGTTCAAAGGATGATATAGGATGTTTCAGGATTTTCATAGGATATGTGATAGAATGGTATAGGATGTTGGAGGTGCCCGTGCAAACCATTTCATGAAAATAAAATCAAGTATTGCTATCTGGAGGGAGATGCTTGTGACTGTTCACAAACGTACTGGCCAAACATGCAGACAAGATGGCATTGGGTAAACATGCGTGGCCAGGTGATCGAGTTGCTGTTGAAGTTCGGTGCGGACCCCAACGGGCAGGACAATGGCAGGCAGCACCTCCTGGAAGCGATACTGCAGAATCGCATGTGGGCAGCTCAGCTGCTCTTGCGCTTCGGTGTCAGCGCTCGTGGGGTGCGGCTCTCCAAGCACCTGAAGTTGGGCATGTTGAACTGCACCGATTTGCTCAATCACTTGCCGTGTTTCACCTGGTGGGGTCAAGACTTGCCAGTGGAACAGCTGTTGAAGATCCGTCACTCAGACTTGGAAGCACAACTGCCAGGCAGCGGAGGAGCTGCAGCAGTGCGACTGCAGACGCAGATTCAAGTCTTGGAAGCCTTGCAGATTTTGGTCCCGCTCCTTATTGAGGATGAGAGGCTTGAAGTCCTTGCCAGTTGCGCGTGCCTTCTTCGGAATGTGCAGTGTCACCCTGAAGCCACTCATCTCTCCGCCAAGCAGCCGGCAAGCCTGATCCAATTCCAAGACTTTGGCGCGGTGCAGGAGCTTGAAGAAGCTGCTGATCCGGTTCAATCCCTGGCACTCTCTGACAAGTGGTTGGCAAGTGGAAGTGATGACAACAAGGTGCGCATCTACGACCTGGAGGATTTCTCTCTTGTTAAGGAGCTTGGAGATGCTACTGATTCTGTGCGTTCCGTCGCGTTCTCTGACAAGTGGTTGGCAAGTGGAAGTCGTGACAAGAAGGTGCGCATCTACGACCTGGAGGATTTCTCTCTTGTTAAGGAGCTTGAGCAAGCGACTGATGTCGTGTGTTCCGTCACCTTCTCTGACAAGTGGTTCGCAAGTGGAAGTCTTGACAACAAGGTGCGCATCTATAACCTGGAGGATTTCTCTCTTGTTAAGGAGCTTGAAGACGCTGCACGTGTTGTGACTTCCGTCGCGATCTCTGACAAGTGGTTGGCAAGTGGAAGTCTTGACAACAAGGTGCTTATCTACAACCTGGNATGTGTTGTGACTTCCGTCGCGATCTCTGACAAGTGGTTGGCAAGTGGAAGTCTTGACAACAAGGTGCTTATCTACAACCTGGAGGATTTCTGTTTTGTTAAGGAGCTTGGAGACGCTACTAGTTATGTGACTTCCGTCGCGATCTCTGACAAGTGGTTGGCAAGTGGAAGTCTTGACAACAAGGTGCGCATCTACAACCTGGAGGATTTCTGTTTTGTTAAGGAGCTTGGAGAAGCTACCTGTTCTGTTGAATCCGTCGTCTTAACTGACAAGTGGTTGGCAAGTGGAAGTGATGACAACAAGGTTCGCATTTACAACGCGGAGGACTTCTGCCTTGTCAAGGAGCTTGAAGACGCTACTGGTTTTGTGACTTCCGTCGCGTTTTCTGACAAGTGGTTGGCAAGTGGAAGTCAAGACAAGAAAGTGCGCATCTACGACGTTCAGGATACTCTGTCTGGAAAAGAGCTGGAACTTTTGCGGGCATGTTTTGTACAGCCCATCGCCATCTCAGATCAATCTGTGAGCTGTAGACACAATGACATGCAGGTGCAGTCGTACGACTCTGCGGAGTCTTTGCTCGGAATCTTGGCAGCAGTGGTGCGGAGCCGATCAAACCACCATGAAGCAGACAAATTCCTACAGAAGTTTGCAATCGAGCTAGCAGAAGCTGCTGATTTTGTTCACTCCCTGGCACTCTCTGACAAGTGGTTGGCAAGTGGAAGTGATGACAAGAAAGTTCGCATCTACAACCTGGAGGACTTCTCTCTTGTTAAGGAGCTTGGAGATGCTACTGGTTTTGTGACTTCCGTCGTTCTTTCTGACAAGTGGTTGGCAAGTGGAAGTGATGACAAGAAAGTTCGCATCTACAACCTGGAGGACTTCAGCCTTGTTAAAGAGCTTGGAGAAGCTACTGATGAGGTGATTTCAGTCGCGATCTCCTACAAGTGGTTGGCAAGTGGAAGTAGTGACAGGAAAGTGCGCGTCTACAACCTGCAGGACTTTAGCCTTGTCAAGGAGCTTGAGCAAGCGACTCATGTTGTGTGTTCCGTCGCGTTGTCTGACAAGTGGTTGGCAAGTGGAAGTTATGACAAGAAAGTGCGTATCTACAATGCGGAGGACTTCTGCCTTGTTAAGGAGCTTGAAGACGCTACTGATATTGTTCGTTCTGTCGCGTTCTCTGACAACTGGTTGGCAAGTGGAAGTGGTGACAAGAAGGTGCGCATCTACAACCTGGAGGACTTTGGCCTTGTTAAGGAGCTTGAAGACGCTACTGATTATGTGAATTCGGTCGCGTTCTCTGACAAGTGGTTGGCAAGTGGAAGTGATGACAAGAAGGTGCGCATCTACAACCTCAACGACTTCAGGCTTGTGAAAGAATTGCCAGAGGCTAGTTTGGTTTTCTCAGTCGTATTTCGTGACAAACTGTTGGCGACTAGCACTAACAACAAGGTGGTCATTCATGATATCGCTAAGATCAAAGCCTTTTCCGCGATGCATCCAATGGAGTTTGCACCTCCTGAAAGTGGAGGGTTCCCAGCAAGTTGAAAAGCGGCAAACGCCGGGGACCAGTTGAGCAGCCTCGAACAAAAATGGAACAAAAATGGATCAAAGATGCCTGAAGAGGTGAGAGCCCTGTGGTTGAGCTGTGCTGGCACGCCCATTCAGCAATACAAAACTGCTGGTTGTTTTGTAGGATCACATGTGATCACCTTCGTAGGTACTATGGATACTATGGACCTTGAAAACTAACTTGTGATAGATTTAAATGAAATCGAACATTTCGCGTTTGTTTCATAAGACATCCATGCCATCTTGTGTTCGCACCTGGGGGTGCTGGACGATTTGAATACCACGTAAAAATGGTGAAGTCCTAGCCCAAAAGGTGGACAGGGTCACTTGCAGGGAGCCATGAACAGAACGCACGGAATGGCCTTTGAATGGCCTGTCAAATCCCCGAATCCTCAAGCCACCATCTTCCCAGTGAAGGCAATATTTTGTCAAAAATTTCATCCTACCTTTGCCAATCCAGCTATTAGACCCAAAATAATTGCCCAGATAATGTTTTTTTTTTCACCCTACGATAGCCTTCATTGCTGCTGTTCCATTGGTCGGTTCTTGTAGAATTTCCATCTTGTTTTCAGGGACTTGGGAGGCCTTGAACTGGTTTCCCGCTTTGCTTAACGGAAAGGTGGCCTTCACCACAACTTGAACCCCAAAACGTGTAGATTTGAACTTTTTTGGGGCCAATCATCAGCAAGATTTTCAACGTGGCGATGGACAAATTTTTAGTTTTCAACATGACTTCCATCTTCGACTTCCTTATGCCAGGCCTGTCCCTTGTGTGAATTTTGGCCCAGGGTCTCAGACGGAATGGGATTGGTGGCTGGTTGGTTGGTCAAAAGGATGATTTTGATGCGACAAGTTCTTTGGACCATTTGGGGTCGGCGAGAAACTTGGAGGTTATTCCAAAAAATGAGATATTTTTTGGAGAGTTCAAGCCGGCAAAATAGTAAACCTGGTATATAAGTTGAATCTTCAGTGGTAGAGCTTGGCAGACCAAGTTGCTTTGCGGATTTCGTGGGTGGAATTTGTTATGAGAGGAAGTACCTCAAGCATCCTCAAATGGTGAAAAGCTGAAAGGGTGGGATGAGCCAACGGCCCCGTTGGACTTATGAACTGCGGCGGTGCCATTAGCTGCAGGTTGAAGCGCTGGCACGCACACCTTGAGTGGAACTATCAGAGGCGCGGTGAATCGCAGTTCACTTGATGTGACACGATGTGTTGCAAGATTTTTCACCGATCCGGAAACGACAAATCACCATCCATGTCCATCATAAAGTGGGCATCCACAGTATTCAGCGAGCGACAGATGGACAAATTGATATGAGTGACTGCAGCGTTCCTCAGCACCGTTTGCATTAGATGCCAATCCAACATCGATAGATGAAGATTTGTGGCATGAGAGCTCCCCACAGCATCCGCCATTCTGTATAGCCATACCACTTTGCAGCAACATCAGCTATACTCACCACTTCTCAATCAACTAATCAGCATGGGTTCGTCGACGACATCAATCCTGACTCAAATCAAAAGCCTATGCCATCATCCAAATTATCATTTTCAAGAATCCTGAGAAACACTGGGGGTGCACGACTGGACAAGCCGTCAAAGGCACGGCCGCAGTGGTTTCTACCTGTCCGGTATGCCGCCAGCGCTGTCTCCAGAGCAGGCCCTGCGGAGGCTGCAGGCCACACTGGAGGAGCAGGGCTGCCACCTGACGGATGAAGAGCTTCGCACTGCCATGGCGCGGGTGGGAGCTCCCGAGCAGTACGATGAGGCCTCGATGCTGAAGCTGGTGGAAGAAGGCTTGCATTGCTGGGCACGGAAGGATCAAACCGCAGCTGTGACCACGGCTTTGGGTATGAATCAGTTGGGCTTGGAGAAAGACTTTGAAGAGTTGAAGGTTAAGTTCAATGAGATGCTGGGAATTTTGGATGAAGTCATGCAAACCTCGGGCATTTCCAAAGATTCCAATCCACGGAAAAAGGTGGAAGAAATGCGGGGTAGCCTTGAGAAAAAGGTGACAGAGAAGCAGAAGAATGTGGCCAGCGACGTGAAGCACGAGTGGGAAGGCTTGACTTATGCTCAAGCGTTCCAGGATCCTCAGCAGCTCATGTTTTGGAGACGTTTTTTTTTCAGATTTTTCTATAGCTTCACGTTCACGTGGGATGGGTTTTGACCGAAGCATTGCATGTAGCATGTAACCCCTCGAAAATTCAGGCACTTACCAGCTTGGAAGGGGGGGGGGACATCTTCCAATTTTTCCTTTGTTTTTTTTCTCCAACTTGAGCATTTCGAATTGCTAATTGATAGGAGATGCTTGGATCTTCCCTTTTTGTTGAGGTGCTGCAGCTGGTAAGACTTAGATATTTTTGAACAAGCCAGGGATGAAATGAACACTCCAACCCCATAATCCAGAGCTGCACAGGAAAGCATGCAGTCATGAAGCAATTCATTCGTACTGAGATTTCATAGTGATTCATTTGAATTGCATGTGTAGCGTGGCAAGGACAACATGGATGCATTCCTTCTTTCCCTCTTTCCTGGGGCTCTTTTGATTGCATTCTTCCAATACGAAGAAATATCGAGTAAGTCTGCTTTTCGAGCGCAGGATCCTTCCAAGAACTTCCATCTTTTTGTTAACACAAAGATCCATCCCAGGACTTGAATGGAAAAGAAGAACTAGCAACTTGGAAAGACTGGAGCAGTGAGCTTTGCAGCAAATATGCCATCAGCCAGGAAGTGCAAAACTTGATGGACAAATGTGAGGCGAAAGCTCGCAGTGTGAAGGTAAACTACCAGCCCTATGTGGACACTTTAGATGAACTTTTCGATTTCCATGAGAAGAAAGCTCCCAAATTCACCAGCAAAGTCATGCAGCTTGCCCAAGAAACAGGTGGAAAACCATTGATTCCTGCCTTGAAAGGTAAAGAACGGTGCCTTGCGAAGGCGACTTACAAATATGCAGATGCTGGAGGTGTGGCGTGGTACCGTTTGACCGATATCGTGCGAGCCACAATTCTATATCCCAGCATCTCGGCCATGTACAAGGGACTGGAAGCCATTGAGAAGGATGAAAGCATCGAAATCATCGAACTGAACGATCGCTATCAGCAACTCGGTACGAAAGTTTACCCTGAAAATGGATGGTTGGAAGATGAATTTCCTTTTTGGGATGGCCCAATTTCAGGGGCAAACTGCTGGTTTCAGGGAGTGTACATGACCTTTGGATACCTTTGGAATCCTTTGAAGCCCCTTTGGTATCCTTTTACCTTGGGATGAAACCGAGTTGAAAGCATAGAATCCACCAACACATTTCAGCCCACCTCGGGTTGAAAGACGTGTCGTTCAGTGACCGATGTTGATTTCATGTAGTTTTTTTTCTTGGTGGCACCTGTTTCCTCAGGAAACCTTTGGACGGTTACAGGGATTTGCAACTCTCCATTCGCATAGAAGAGATGGTGTGTGAGCTGCAGTTGAACACGGAGAAGGTGGTCTTCCGTGAGCACCATGCAAATTGCGGACTTTTGCGGACTCTTCTCATGTGGTTGACCTCTGTTTTACGTACTAAATGCCACATCTGTCGTGAAAATTTTGGGACATGTGACATGAATACTTGAACAGTCAATGGATTTATGGATTCAGCTTCAAGAAATAGCAGGGAATTCTGCTAGCAGGGAATTTCTACATTTTCAGCTTTTGGGCTTTCAGATACCGAGTCTTTGCTTTCGCTTTGAGGTCCATCTCATGTGTTTGTGAAGTTGTTTTTTTTCCGCTCGAACGTGGAATCTTCAGATTCTTCAAGAGTGAAAGGTTCCTGTTGACAGTTGATGGAAGACATCCTGCACCAGCTGAAATGGTCTCTCTTTTTTTTCATAGGGTTTCACAATAATATAACAGCTGGGTGCAGGATTTCTTCCACCAAAAGTTATCTTGACAGATTTTGCTTGCGAAGATTTACTGGAACCTCAAACCATGCAGTGCATGACCTGGTTTTGCAGGTGGCTTACGTCAAGGAGCACAGCGGCCATCGCGAGTTCGAGGTGCAGCGTGAGCTGGTGGCTGCCGTGAAGGAGATGAGTGCCGAGCGCTGCCGTGCCATCCTCCAGTGGGGCAAAAACAACTTGGGGCCCAAAGCGGATGAAGAGCTGAAGCTGGGCTAAGACTTAGGGGGACATCAATGGAAACGAGATCAGCGGCCTGAAAATGCTCTAGAAGCCTGAAGATTGTAATCTGACAAAGTTACAAGTCCTACATAGGCTGCATAGTTTGTGAGGTTTGTTCCTAATTTTGGTAGTGCGGAGACCTCTTCAAAGCTTTTATAGCTAATTGAATAGATGACCCCCTCCTGAAAGTCTGTATGAAGTTTGGCCCCTAAGCTTCTCAGGAAAAAACTTTTGAACGGTGAGCGGGACCCTGTCCTGCACCAAGCGGCAAAGAAGGGGAACGCGGCTCTGGTGAAGATTTTCTTGCAGTACGATGCAGACCCTTGGCCAATGCGCAAATTGACTAGAACTTGTTCGGGTTGTGTGGCTTTTTTTGTGGAATGGATATGGATGACCACTTCTCGTTTTTGACTATGCCACTTCTAGACGCACAGTGGCAAAGATTCGGATTGGAATCATCTTTTTTTCCATATTTTTCCAGAATTTTGAAGATCTCAATCTTCTCATCCAAGATTATCTCGCAGCCACAGCAGTGGTAATTTGTCAGTTTTGAGGGTCGAAAAAAATCCGCATTTGAGGACATCGACCACCGTGATTCGCATGGGCAGACGGCCCTTCACTTGGCCATGGCCGGAGGCCATGAGCGAGCTGCATGGGCCTTGATCTCCCAGAAAGCACAGGTGAGCGGTCTCAACAAACACCTTCGCTTTAGCTGTGGCCATAAATTTCTAGCAGGTGCAGGAAGGTGTAAAACATACAGAATCATACAGACAACAATTTGGGGTTTGAAAACACATCTTGGAGTTCATCACCTAAAGCAGCTGCAAAACGGTTTAATCATGAATGCTTATGATTTAATTAGTATCATGTTAATTGAAATGTATCAAAGGACACCAAAGGACCCCAGTGCCTTGTTCCAAAGGGTTGCTGATCTTCCAACTCATCCCGTCATTTTTGCATCGCAGGTGGATCTTAAGGACAAGGATGGCTTGACTCCGTTGATGCATGGCTTGCTGGCGGTGCGTTCCAGCATGGACAGCGAATCTGCTGTGAGAGCTGTGTCTGTTCTGGCGCAGCACTCCGAGCCAGGAAGCTTAAGAGCACAGGAGGACGGGGGTTGGGGCCACAACAATGCAAGTTGTAGTGCAAGCTGGGGTTTATCATGATCCAAACGGAACCAGGGAAATGCTGCTTTGTATGATGCTCTTCTTGATGCACTACTTGCAAATCAGATCCCGAGCCGAAAATTTGGCAGGAGAACTTGGAAACAGTGGTCAAGAGCAGGCTTACCAGCCGCTCCGAGCTGATTGTTGCAGCCCGAGATGGTCAAGTCAAAGATGTCAGGAGCTTCGACATGTCTTGAGAGTTTCTTCAAATCAATTCGAATCATTTCACAACAAAAATCGGTTTCAACTGCGTGATTTTGACCATGTTGGGACAATTTTTGTAGGGTTTGGCATCCCATGGAGGAAGCTGCTGGGGCAGTTGGCGGACCCGAATGTTGAAGAGCATGGCACCGGCTTGACGCCTGTGCGTGCTGCGCTGATCCCTGTGGCAAAGGCTTCGAGCGCTCATGACGAGGCGCCATTAGACGGGGTGTTTGTCTGACTACGAAGGGGGGATCATCAAGGACATGGGCCCCCCAAACCTACATTTTTAGAGGGTTTTATGGTAAATCAATGGAAAATAACCAGGTTTTTAGGTGACCAAAACCTTTATTTTTCATAGTTTTGGGGGCTCATGTAAGGACATGGTTTGGAAGCTGTTGTTGCACTCATGGATAATGTGCGTCAGACAGCGGGACTTAAGAACACATTTAAGTTGACTGGCCGGACGTTTTTGTTTTAGTGCGGCTACTGTTCAAAGGATTGTATAGGATGTTTCAGGATTTTATAGGATATGCGGTATGCGATAGAATGGTCTAGGATGTTGCAGGTCCCAGTGCAAAGCATTTCATGAAAATGAAATCAAGTATTGCTATCTGGATGGAGATGCTATTGACTGTTCACAAATGCTACTGGGTAAACACGCAGACGATGGCCTTTGGGTCAACATGCGCGGCAGGTGATCGAGTTGCTGTTGAAGTTCGGCGCGGACCCCAGCGCGCAGAACAATGGCAGGCAGCACCTCCTGGAAGCGATGCTGCAGAATCGCATGTGGGCATTCCAGCTGCTCTTGCGCTCCGGTGCCAGCGCTCGTGGGGTGCAGCTCTCCAAGTACCTGCAGAGTTCGGAGAAGAAGTTGGGCATGTTGAACCGAACCCATTTGCTCAATCACTTGCCATGTTTCACCTGGTGGGGTCAAGACTTGCCAGTGGAGCAGCTGTTGAAGATCCGTTGCTCAGACTTGGAAGCACAATTGCCAGGCAGTGGAGGCGCTGCAGCACTGCGGATGCAGATTCAAGTCTTGGAAGCCTTGCAGATTCTGGTCCCGCTCCTTGTTGAGGATGAGAGGCTTGACGTCCTCGCCAGTTGCGTGTGCCTTCTCCGGCATTTGCAGTGTCACCCTGAAGCCACTAATCTCTCCGCAAAGCAACCGGCAAGCCTGATCCATTTCAAAGACTTTCGCCCGGTGCAGGAGCTTGGAGACGCTACTGATACTGTGTTGTCCGTCGCATTCTCTGACAAGTGGTTGGCAAGTGGAAGTCGTGACAACAAGGCGCGCATCTACAACCTGGAGGACTTCAGCCTTGTCAAGGAGCTTGCAGAGGCTGCTAGGGATGTGAATTCCGTCGCGTTCTCTGACAAGTGGTTGGCAAGTGGAAGTGATGACAAGAAAGTTCGCATCTACCTCCTCCTGGAGGATTTCTCTCTTGTTAAGGAGCTTGGAGACGCTACTGGTAGCGTGACTTCCGTCGCCCTCTCTGACAAGTGGTTGGCAAGTGGAAGTGATGACAAGAAAGTGCGCATCTACAACCTGGAGGACTTCTGTCTTGTCAGGGAGCTTGGAGACGCTACTGGTAGTGTGACTTCCGTCGCGTTCTCTGACAAGTGGTTGGCAAGTGGAAGTAAAGACAACAAGATGCGCATCTACAACCTGGAGGACTTCTGTCTGGTTAAGGAGCTTGGAGAAGCTGATAATTATGTGTATTCCGTCACCTTCTCTGACAAGTGGTTGGCAAGTGGAAGTGGTGACAACAAGTTGCGCATCTACAACCTGGAGGACTTCAGCCTTGTTAAGGAGCTTGGAGAAGCGACTGATGAGGTGAATTCGGTCGCGATCTCTGACAAGTGGTTGGCAAGTGGAAGTGATGACAACAAGGTTCGCATCTACAACCTGGAGGATTTCTCTCTTGTTAAGGAGCTTGCAGAGGCTACTGGTTGTGTGACGTCGGTCGCGTTGTCTGACAATTGGTTGGCAAGTGGAAGTCAAGACTACATGGTGCGCATCTACGACGTCCAGGATAGTCACTCTGGAAAAGAGCTGGAACTTTTGCGGGCATGTTTTGTACAGCCCATCGCCATCTCAGATCAATCTGTGAGCTGTAGACGCAATCACATGCAGGTGCAGTCGTACGACTCTGCGGAGTCTTTGCTTGGAATCTTGGCAGCAGTGGTGCGGAGCCGATCAAACCACCATGAAGCAGACAGATTCCTACAGAAGTTTGCGATCCGGCTAGCAGATGCTGTTGATGAGGTTCACTCCCTGGCGTTCTCTGACCAGTGGTTGGCAAGTGGAAGTAGTGACAAGAAAGTACGCATCTACAATGTGGACGATTTCTGCCTTGTTAAGGAGCTTGGAGAAGCTGCTGGTCAGGTTTACTCCCTCGCATTCTCTGACAAGTGGTTGGCAAGTGGAAGTGATGACAAGAAAGTTCGCATCTACAACCTGGAGGATTTCTCTCTCGTTAAGGAGCTTGCAGAGGCCACTAGTTATGTAAACTCCGTCGCCTTGTCTGACAAGTGGTTGGCAAGTGGAAGTCGTGACAACAAGGTGCGCATCTACGACATGGAGGATTTCTGTCTTGTCAAGGAGCTTGGAGAAGCGACTGATTTTGTTCAGTCCGTCGCGTTCTCTGACAAGTGGTTGGCAAGTGGAAGTAATGACAAGAAAGTACGCATCTACAACCTGGAGGATTTCTGTCTTGTCAAGGAGCTTGAAGACGCTACTCATTTTGTGATTTCTGTTGCGCTCTCTGACAAGTGGTTGGCAAGTGGAAGTGGCGATGAGAAGGTACGCATCTACAACCTGGAGGATTTCTCTCTCGTTAAGGAGTTTGGAGATGCTACTTCTGTTGTAGCTTCCGTCGCCTTTTCTGACAAGTGGTTGGCAAGTGGAAGTGCTGACAACAAGGTGCGCATCTACAACCTAGAGGATTTCAGGCTTGTGAAAGAATTGCCAGAGGCTAGTTTCGTTTTCTCAGTCGTATTTCGTGACAATCTGTTGGCCACTAGCAGTGGTCGCGAGGTGCGCATTCATGATATCGGTAAGATCAAAGCCTTTTCAGCCATGCATCCAATGGAGTTTGCACCTCCCGAAGGTGGAGGGCTCCCAGCAAGTTGAAAAGCGGCTTGCCGGGGTCAGTTGAGCAGCCTGGAACAAAAAAGATCCCGAAAAATACATCAAAGATGCTTGAAGAGGTGAGGGCCCTGTGGTTGAGCTGTTTCGTAGTGTTCAACATGTTAGGC
Organism: Breviolum minutum Mf 1.05b.01; assembly: GCA_000507305.1. Taxonomy (NCBI): domain Eukaryota; class Dinophyceae; order Suessiales; family Symbiodiniaceae; genus Breviolum; species Breviolum minutum. The sequence continues at coordinate 25,773 of DF241981.1, read as the reverse complement.
TGGTTGTTTTGTAGGATCACATGTGATCACCTTCATAGGTAACATGGATACTATGGACCTTGAAACCTAACTTGTGATAGATTTAAATGAAATCCGAGCATTTCCTGTTTATTTCATAAGACATCCATGACACCTTTTGTTCGCACCTGCACTTGCTGGACGATTCAAATGCCCCGTAAAACCGGTGCTTGCAGTGAGCCATGAACAGAACGCAGGGAATGGCCTTTGAATGGCCTGTCAAATCCCCGAATCCTCAAGCCACCATCTTCCCAGTGAAGACCATATTTTATCAACATTTCATCCTACCTTCACCAATCCAGCTATTAGACCCAAAATAATTGCCCACATAATGTATTTTTTCACCCCACGATAGCCTTCATTGCTGCTGTTCCATTGGTCGGTTCTTGTAGGATTTCCATCTTGTTTCAGGGACTTGGGAGGCCTTGAACTGTTTCCCCCTCTGCTTACGGAAAGGTTGCCTTCACCTCAGACTACCAACACGCTGCGGTGAGCGGGGGAACCCATGCGTGTCTGGGCCAGAACTTGTTCCCAAAACCTGTAGATTCGAACTTTTTTGTGGCCAATCATCAGCAAGATTTTCAAAGTGATGGACATTTTTTTAAAACCATATTCAAGCGGATGTGGACAAGTGCAGTACTGTTGATGGCAATTCAATCTTGCGCCCGTGAAGAGGTAAGTTTTGCCATGATTCACATGTTATTCCAATGTTCACCATGAGGAATCAGCCTTTTCAGGAAGGATTCCAAACAATCGTGAAGTGCCATCAATGGGGGTTTCGAAAACCACCAAATTTCAAGCATTAGGAGATGATAAAACCTTGATCTTACCTGAAATGCCATGGCGCACCCATCAGCGCCACAGTGCCCCCAGCCTTGGCAGGTGCTGGTTTGATGGTTTGCTGGTTTGGTGTGGCAGGGTACGTGGTACACAAAGAAGGAACCCATGAAGGTGGAGCTGGGTTTGGTTGGGAAAAACACGGTCAGCCCAAACGAAATCCGGGTCGAAGCACGTGACAGGGGAGGAATGAAGGGAAGCTTTCGGAGGGATGTTGGGATCCAAATTTTGGATCCGACAGTAGCAGCAGATTCACCATTTTTTGGGGATCACAAATGGTAGAAACATCGAAGCAAACAAGAGTGAAATCATTTCCGTGCTTTTCATGATACCTTGGCCCTTGGCTTGAATGAGTGAAAAGTTATGAATGGAGTTCCCTTTTTCGAATCCTTGGTTTGAATCAGGGAATCGTTGGAATGTTGCAGGAAGGACATTGAAAAAGGGGATGAGGCAAGTAGAACACTGTGGTTCTAAAGGGTCGATCATCTCCATCTCCATTGATCGGATTTTGCAACTTTTCACACGTGATGATGTTCCACTTTCAAATGGATAGATTCCCCAGATCATTTTCTCCATTTTTTAAAGAGCTGCAGGTAAGGGGAGTATCATCAGAAGAGAAACATCCACATGCCTTCCATCTTCGACTTCCTTATGCCAGGCCTGTCCCTTGTGTGAATTTCGGCCCAGGGTCTCAGACGGAAAACACCTTGGAATCCAAACGAAATGCGAAGGGATGGGATTGGTGGCTGGTTGGTTGGTCAAAAGGATGATTTTGATCAGACAAAACGCTTACCAAAACCGATAGAGAAGTAAACAAATATATGTATATATATATATACACAGATGAATCGATAAACAGATGGAGAGAAACATGAATAAACAGATGCAAAGACAAATGGATAAACAACAAAGATGAAAATGTAACATGATCGATAGAAATTACAGCTTCTCAGTGAGAAGGCCTTGATTTTCTACATGTGATTTCTTTACTGCAATTTCCTTTGACTATTGCTAGTACCATTAGAAGCGGAAGCAGTTTGCTGCACCGAGGTCCTACGCTCTGATGAGACTTGGTGCTCTTTGCACCTGATGGATGGTAAAGGCGCCGATTTGGGTTTGGTTTTAGAGATGTTTTGCTCCGACACCTTAGATGTGTCACGTGTCCATCATTTTTGGCTGTTTTTTTGTGGCTTGTGATGTCTTTTGATTTTCTCGTTGAGTTGTTGAGTTGTTAACCGCTCTGAGATAGAAGCATCAATGAAATTTCCCAAGGCAATTCTCCGTCATTTGTTCCACAGCTGGTGCGAATCAATGGCACACAGGATCATATCACTTCCCCCTTTCAAAAAAAAACATACACAAATCCAACGGCTGTCCCGCCTATTTTGTCAGTATCCTTCTTCTCTAGATAAACTGTCATGCCCTTTGACCTCCCTGTTGGAAGTTGAATGGTGCTTAACCTGTTGGTTCATGGGCAGTCCTTGCTTGTGGTGTCAAGTGAAAAAGAGATAAGTATCAGCAAGGGATTGTGGTCAAACCATTGTCAATTTGTAACTGTTGAAGTCTTTTGCCTGTGAAGGCCCCTTCCCTTTTTTCTCATATTCTGCAGGGAATTTGATCCCACTGACAGGTCGTCTCATGACAATTGAAGGAGGTCGAGCAGCAACCGGAGCAGGTCACTGGATTTCGTGGCCCCTGAGCGGTCCGAGTCTTGATATTTGTGAATGGGACTGGGCCGATGCGATCCAATCCGAAATCCTGAAGTCTGGGTAATCCGAAACCATGAAAAATTATTAGATGACTTCGGGATCTAGTAGGTCCAATCTGTACTTAGAGCCCCAATGACCTCTATTTTTGAAGGTCAACCTTCCAAAACAAGGTCTTTCCCAATCAAAACAAGGGTCATTTGGGTCGGATTGGTGGGGTCGGATTGATAGGCCAAGGTGGGGTTTGCAGAATATCGCCGGTAAATGTGTAAGGCATTCGTTTGGGGGGGTTTTGGAAGTACCGCTTTAGACTTTAGAGATGAAGTTGGATAAGTTGGATGAACATCCAGGATTTTTTATGGATTTTTTATGATTTTTTTCAGGTTGCCAGTTGCCACTGGGTCGTGTTTCCTCCGAAAAAACCCTCCAGGGAGTCCCTTGGAGGCCTTTGGATTCCGTGGAGGCCTTGGTGTTGAAGGTGCGGCGCCAAGCTGCCGTGACCTTGAAACGGAGTTGGACCAAAGACCTGTTGGTGAAGATCCAGTTTGCAATGGCAGCTGCCACTTTTGACCATGAAATTCTCACAACTTTTGACGACATCTTTTGACCAATCTCCTGAAACAGCAAGACAACGACAAAAACAACAACATCCGAATTGACAGTGTCAGTGACGTTCACAGGATTCATATATCGACAAATGGAGGAACTACGATTTGCAGCATTCATCGACAACGTTTAGACAACGTTTATACTATAGATGCCAATCCAACATCGGCAAATAAACATCCGTGCCCCTGGGTGGTGCTATCCACATCATCCTCCAATCAGTGTACCCATACCACTTGGCAGCAACATCAAAAATTCTCACCACTTTCTCAATCAATTACGGCAATCAGCATCACCGTTCATCGATGACACGCACACTCATCAATGCCTCAAATCAAAAACCATCAACAAATCCATACATGAAATCAAATTCTCGCTTCTGAAACCCTCGAAGACAGCAGGGTGCACGCCTGTGTGCCGCGCCTGTGTGCCGTCAAACGTACGGCTGCGGGGGCCTGCCATGCCTTCCTTGTCACCGGAGCAGGCACAGAAACGCCTGAGGGCCGCGCTGGAGGAGAATGGCTGTCACCTGACGGATGAAGAGCTTCGCACTGCCATGGCCCGCGTGGGAGCTCCTCAGCAGTATGACGGGGCCATGATGCTACGTTTGGTGGAGGAAGGCTTGCATTGCTGGGCGCGGAAGGATCAAACTGCAGCTGTGACAACAGCTTTGGGTATGAATCGCTCCGGCTTGGAGAAAGACTTTGAAGAGTTGAAGGTGAAGTTCACTGAGATGCTGGGCGTCTTAGATGAAGTCATGCAGATCTCGGGCATTTCCCAAGATTCCAATCCACGGAAAAAGGTGGAAGAAATGCGGGGCAGCCTTGAGAAAAAGGTGGAAGTGGAAGTGAAGACATCTGTGGCAAGCAAAGTGGAGCACGAGAAGCACGAGTGGGAAGGCTTGACATACGAGAAGGCGTTTGAGGACCCTGTGGATTGGTCAAGGCAACATTTCTCCCCCACATTTAAACACCTGCCAGCGTGGAAGCTGAATGGCTGAATGTTCTCCATTTCGTTTCTTTTCGTTTCTCCCAACTTGAGAATTTGGAACTGCGAATTGATTGCACCAGTGCACCAACAACGGGGATCGTCCATCTTTTTGTGCAGCTGGTAAGACTACTGTAGATATTTTCAACATTTTGAAAAAGCAAGGGGCCATCCGAAGCTCAAAAACCATTACCCAAGACAGTATATGCATTTATGAACCAATTGACCTGTATTGAAATTTTATCGTCATTCAGTTGCATTGCACATGATGGATGCTCCGCTTCTTTCCTCTGTTCCAGGACTTGAATGGTGCAGAGGAGCTAGCAACCTGGAAGGACTGGAGCAGTGAGCTTTGCAGCAAATATGCCATCAGCCAGGAAGTGAAAAGTTTGATGGACAAATGTGAGGCGAAAGCACGAAGTGTCAAGGTGAACTACCAGCCCTATGTGGACACTTTAGATGAACTTTTCGATTTCCATGAGAAGAAAGCTCCCAAATTCACCAGCAAAGTCATGCAGCTTGCCCAAGAAACAGGTGGAAAACCACTAATCCCTGCCTTGAAAGGTAAAGAACGGTGCCTTGCGAAGGCAACCTACAAATATGCGGATGCTGGAGGTGTGGCATGGTACCGTTTGACCGACATCGTGCGAGCCACAATTCTATATCCCAGCATCTCGGCCATGTACAAGGGACTGGAAGCCATTGAGAAGGATGAAAACATCGAAATCATCGAACTGAATGATCGCTATCAGAAACTCGGCGATACGAAAGCTTACCCTGAAAATCGGGGCTATGTTAGTTTCAGGGAGTGTACCGACTTAAAAGCACAAAATCCACCAACACGTTCCCGCCCACCTCCGGTTGAAAGACATGTCGTTCAGTGAACGATGTTGATTTCATGTAGTTTTTTTTCTTCGTGGCACCCGTTTCCTCAGGAAACCTTTGGACGGGTACAGGGATTTGCAACTCTCCATTCGTATTGAAGAGATGGTGTGTGAGCTGCAGTTGAACACGGAGAAGGTGGTCTTCTGTGAGCATGCAAAAATGCGGACTTTTCTCATGTGGACTTTTGTTTTACGTACTAAATACCCACATCTGTCGTGAAAATCTTGCGACATGTGACATGAATAATTGAACAGTCAATGGACTCATGGAGTCAGCTTCAAAAAATAGCAGGGAATTCTGATGCTGGGAACTTCTACATTTTCAGCTTTTGGGCTTTCAGATATCGAGTCATTCAGTTGCTTTGAGGTCCATCTCACGTTTATTTGAAGTTGCTTTTTTTTTCCGCTGGAACGTGGAATGAAAGGTGAATATATACCAAATAGACACATAGATGACCTCGCAAATCTTCAAGGCTTATTGGCTTAGTACCTGTCGTACTGTTGAGAGTTGATGGAAGACATCCTGCACCAGCTGATATGGATGATCTCTTATTTTTTCAATCGGGTTTCACAATAACATAACAGATGAGTACAGGATTTCTTCCACCAAAAGATATCCTGAAATATGTTTTTGCGAAGATTTGTTGAAATCCCAAACCATGCAGTGCGGCACCTGGTTTTTCAGGTGGCTTACGTCAAGGAGCACAGCGGACATCGCGAGTTCGAGGTGCAGCGAGAGCTGGTGGCTGCCGTGAAGGAGATGAGCGGTGAGCGCTGCCGAGCAATCCTTCAGTGGGGCAAACACAACTTGGGGCCCAAAGCGGATGAAGAGCTGAAGCTGGGCTGGAAATCAATGGAAACGAGATCTCGCCGTAATTTTTTGGAAACAGCGGCCTGAAAATGCTCTAGAAGCCTGAAGATTGTAATCTGTTGCAAGTCCTACACAGGCTGCATAGTTTATGAGGTTTGTTCCTAATGTGGTGTGGTGCGGAGACCTCTTCAAAGCTCCTGAAAGTCCATATGAATTTTGGCCCCTAAGCTTCTCAGGAAAAAACTTTTGAATGGCGAGCGGGACCCTGTCCTGCACCAAGCGGCAAAGAAGGGGAACGCGGCTCTGGTGAAGATTTTCTTGCAGTACGATGCAGACCCTTGGCCAATGCGCAAAGAACTTGTTCGGGTTGTGTGTTTTTTTTGTGGAATGGATATGGATGACCACTTCTCGTTTTTGACTATGCCACTTCTAGACGCACAGTGGCAAAGATTCGGATTGGAATCATGTTTTTTTCCATATTTTTCCAGAATTTTGAAGATCTCAATCTTCTCATCCAAGATTATCTCGCAGCCAGAGCAGTGGTAATTTGTCAGTTTTGAGGGTCGAAAAAAATCCGCATTTGAGGACATCGACCACCGTGATTCGCATGGGCAGACGGCCCTTCACTTGGCCATGGCCGGAGGCCATGAGCGAGCTGCATGGGCCTTGATCTCCCAGAAAGCACAGGTGAGCGGTCTCAACAAACACCTTCGCTTTAGCTGTGGCCATAAATTTCTAGCAGGTGCAGGAAGGTGTAAAACATACAGAATCATACAGACAACAATTTGGGGTTTGAAAACATATCTTGGAGTTCATCACCTAAAGCAGCTGCAAAACGGTTTAATCATGAATGCTTATGATTTAATTAGTATCATGTTAATTGAAATGTATCAAAGGACACCAAAGGACCCCAGTGCCTTGTGCCAAAGGGTTGCTGATCTTCCAACTCATCCCGTCATTTTTGCATCGCAGGTGGATCTTAAGGACAAGGATGGCTTGACTCCGTTGATGCATGGCTTGCTGGCCGTACGTTCCAGCATGGACAGCGAATCTGCTGTGAGGGCTGTGTCTGTTCTGGCGCAGCACTCCGAGCCCGGAAGCTTGCAACGGCAGGAGGAGGGGGGTTGGGGGCCACAACAAAGCAAGTTGTATTGTAAAACTCCCTGGAACTGCAATCCGCCGACATTTTTTATAGCTTGGTTTCCGAAGCACCATCCTTTTAGTAGGGGTTCATCATGATCCAAAAGGAAGCAACATTTTCAAATTGGTGGTTGACTTCCAGGGAAATGCTGCTTTGTATGATGCTCTTCTTGATGCACTACTTGCAAATCGGATGCCCCGCTGCCGAAAATTTGGCAGGAGAATTTGGAAACCGTGGTCAAGAGCAGGCTTACCAGCCGCTCCGAGCTGATTGTTGCAGCCCGAGATGGTCAAGTCCAAGATGTCAGGAGCTTCTAGATATGTCTTGGGGTTTCTTCAAATCAAAAACGAATCATTTCACAACACAAATCAGTTTCAACTGCGTGATTTTGACCATGTTGGGTTGTAAATATGACAATTTTTGCAGGGTTTTGGGGAGCTGAATTGGGAAGCATCCCATGAGGAAGCTGCTGGGACAGCTGGCGGATCCGAATGTTGAAGAGCATGGCACCGGGTTGACGCCTGTGCGGGCTGCGCTGATGCCTGTGGCAAAGGCTTCAAGCGCTCATGATGAGGCGCCAGGAGACGGGGTGTTTGAAGATATTGTTGCACTCCGGGACAATTTGCGTCAGACAGCGGGACTTGGGAACACATTTGACTGGCCGGACAGTTTTTTGTTTGTGTACGTCTACTGTTCAAATGATGGTATAGGATGTTCCAGGATTTTCATAGGATATGTGATAGACCGGCATAGGATGTTGAGGATGCCATTGACTGTTCACAAACGCTACTGGCTAAACAGACTTAAGAAGGCCTTGGGTACAGTAAATATGCGTGGCAGGTGATCGAGTTGCTGCTGAAGTTCGGCGCGGACCCCAGCGGGCAGAGCATCGGCAGGCATCACCTTCTGGAAGCGATCCTGCAAAATCGCATGTGGGCATTCCAGCTGCTCTTGCGCTCCGGTGCCAGCGCCCGTGGGGTGCAGCTCTCCAAGTACCTGCAGAGTTTGGAGGAGAAGTTGGGCATGTTGAACCGCAGCGATTTGCTCAACCACTTGCCGTGTTTCACCTGGTGGGGTCAAGACTTGCCAGTAGAGCAGCTGTTGAAGATCCGTTGCTCAGACTTGGAAGCACAATTGCCAGGCAGCGGAGGCGCTGCAGCACTGCGGATGCAGATTCAAGTCTTGGAAGCCTTGCAGATGTTGGTCCCGCTCCTTGTTGAGGATGAGAGGCTTGACGTCCTCGCCAGTTGCGCGTGCCTTCTCCGGCATTTGCAGTGTCACCCTGAAGCCACTTATCTCTCCGCAAAGCAGCCGGCAAGCCAAATCCAATTCAAAGACTTTCGCAAGGTGCAGGAGCTTGAAGAAGCTACTGATGCTGTGGCTTCCGTCGCGTTCTCTGACAAGTGGTTGGCAAGTGGAAGTGACGACAAGAAGGTCCGCATCTACAACGCGGAGGATTTCTGTCTTGTCAAGGAACTTGGAGATGCTACTGATTGTGTGAATTCCGTCACCTTTTCTGACCAGTGGTTGGCAAGTGGAAGTGATGACAAGAAAGTTCGCATCTACAACCTGGAGGACTTCAGCCTTGTTAAGGAGCTTGAAGATGCTACTGATGAGGTGTATTCCGTCGCGTTCTCTGACAAGTGGTTGGCAAGTGGAAGTTGGGACAACAAGGTGCGCATCTACACCCTGGAGGACTTCAGCCTTGTTAAGGAGCTTGAAGATGCTACTGATGGTGTGCATTCCGTCGCGTTCTCTGACAAGTGGTTGGCAAGTGGAAGTAAAGACAGCAAGGTGCGCATCTACGACATGGAGGATTTTTTTCTTGTCAAGGAGCTTGAAGACGCTACTGAGACTGTGCGTTCCGTGGCGTTCTCTGACAAGTGGTTGGGAAGTGGAAGTGACGACAAGAAGGTCCGCATCTACAACGCGGAGGATTTCTGTCTTGTCAAGGAACTTGGAGATGCTACTGATTGTGTGAATTCCGTCACCTTTTCTGACCAGTGGTTGGCAAGTGGAAGTGATGACAAGAAAGTTCGCATCTACAACCTGGAGGACTTCAGGCTTGTGGCAGAATTGGCAGAGGCTAGTGAGATTGACTCAGTCGTATTTCGTGACAAACTGTTGGTGACTAGCAGTGGCAACAAGGTGCGCATTCATGATATCGGTAAGATCAAAGCCCTTTCAGCTATGCATCCAATGGAGATTGCACCTCCTGAAAGTAGAGGGCTCCCAGCAAGTTGAAAAGCGGCATGCCGGGGACCAGTTGAGCAGCCTCGAACAAAAATGGAACAAAAGAGATCCCGAAAAATACATCAAAGATTCCTGAAGAGGTGAGGGCCCTGTGGTTGAGCTGTTTCGTAGTGTTCAACATGTTAGGCTGGTTGTTTTGTAGGATCACATGTGATCGATCACCTTCATAGGTAATATGGATACTATGGACCTTGAAACCTAACTTGTGATAGATTTAAATGAAATCCGAGCATTTCCTGTTTGTTTCATAAGACATCCATGACACCTTTTGTTCGCACCTGCACTTGCTGGACGATTTAAATGCCCCGTAAAACCGGTGCTTGCAGTGAGCCATGAACAGAACGCACGGAATGGCCTTTGAGTGCCCTGTCAAATCCACAAATCTTCAAGCCACCATCTGCCCAGTGAAGGACATACACCCCCGAAATCTTACATAGATACCAGAAATGATAGATGTATTTGACAAAATTTCATCCTACCTTCACCAATCCAGCTATATATTAGACCCAAAGTAATTGCCCACATGATGTTTTTTTTTTTTCGTAGGGTATCCCGACCCCACGGTGATATACCTTTCATTGCTGCTGTTCCATTGGTCGGTTCTTGTAGGATTTCCATCTTGTTTTCAGGGACTTGGGAGGCCTTGAACTGTTTCCCCCTCTGCTTACGGAAAGGTGGCCTTCACCTCAGACCGCCAAGAAAGGTGGCCTTCACCTCAGACCGCCAAGAAACGCTGCTGGTGAGCGGCCAAGACCCCATGCGTGTCTGGGCCACAGTTTGCCGACAAAACCGTGTAGATTCGAACTTTTTTTGGGCCAATCATCAGCAAGTTTTTCAAAGTGATAATTGACAATGGAGAAAAAAATAATTTCAAGCGGATGTGGACAAGCGCGCTACTGTTGATGGTAATTCAATCTTGCACCCGTGAAGAGGTATCTTATGCCATGGTTCACATGTTTGTTCTCAAGAAATGACAAGAACGTAGTCGGAAGTTTCAGGGTGTATTTTTGCTTCAAATCAATGGTGAATTCGTGGATTGGGTTGGTGATTCTTACTTGAGGCCTGAGTGAAAAGATCCCCAAATATCAAATCACTAGGCTCCAGAAACCACAAAACTTTAAGCATTTTTTGCGATCATAAAACCCTGATCTCTCGATCTTACTTGAAATGCCATGGCACATTCATCAGCGCCACAGTGCCACAGCCCTGCTAGGTGCTGGTTTGGAAGCTTGACGTGGCTGCAGGCCATCAGACATGGACAGAGTTGGAATGATCGAGTTTGAACAATCTGAGACGAGAAAAAGGCCGGAGAAATTCTTCCAGTTAAAAATGACCCAACAATTTTTCAGGTGAGTGAGATTTATACCCAACTCCGCTAGCTATCTCTCCAGTCTCACACTTGACATGAGACGAATGTGCGAGAGTGAAATTAAACCTTCCAGTGAACAAAAAACTAAATCGATCTTAATCTTTGTGGGACAGGACATCTGATCTCCCTAAGCTTGATGGCAGTTGGTTGTGAGTTGCCAGGGTGGTGTGGTACTAGTTAATGGATTCAGCTCCCCAAAAAAAGCCGTAAGAAAATGTGAGTCAAAGTGCCAAAAACACACAAATTGGTTGGGGACAGTTCACCCTGAGAGTCCAAGACCAAACAAAGAATGGTTTTTAGGATGATTCCTATAAAGGATTCCCTACTACCAATGGGCAAAGTTTGGTCTTTGGACTTCCTGGGTTCACACAAATTGCATTCGAACAGAACTGCGACCTTCAGAAAATCCTATCTATCATTACGTATTGCATAATATGTTTATGTGTAAATATTACCCAAGTCCCATGCCAAATACCACCACATACCCCATCCTGTCTTCCACAACTATCCAAACTGATATTGACATAGACTCACACTTCTGAAAACTAAGGGGCTGAAACCCAAAGATAGAGTTGTGGCCAATGACTTTCCAGTTCCTTTATAGGGGATGTGGGAACATGTTCCCGCTGTTTCTGTTTCGCAAGGCATTGGAAACCAGAACGTGGCATTCCAGAGATGGCATTCCGGCAAAGGTGAAGATCCTGAAGGCGATCGTCGTCTAAGTGAGATCTGGCAGAATTGGATGATACTTTCAGGAAACCTCCCGGAAATTGCCCTTGATATTGCCGGAAGGGATTCCCCCGTACTCTTTTCGCGACACCTTTCTTTGGGGATGTTTCGGGGCACTTTGCTCCTGACCAAAATCTCATGTCGCCATTGTCCAGCAGAATCTTGATGCTGTCATCTCACCATTGAAATCCATTGAATCTGTCGTTACTCTGTGGTACAGTTTCAGGAAGTTTGTACTTGGTCCCCTTAGGAAACCTTGAGCTCCAACGTTTTGACCACCGTCCTACTGAGTTTTTGCGTCAAAGACAAGGAATCTACTGGATGGTCAGAAGGATGGTTGGGGTGTGCCAGGTAGCATGATGGTAGTGTGTTCGCAACTTCCAACCCAGGATTCGGAATGATCCCAAATCACCTTCGTTGAGCCAACTCAGCCGATGATCCCCTGACCATGTCTGACATCCGAGTTTCAGCTTCGGATTTGCCAGGTGCATTCCCAACCTTTTCCACAGGCGCCTGGGTGAACTTTTCTCAGCATGGAACTCCTTTTCCCCAAGGGCCCATGTCAACACACATGTGCCCCAAGCTGACATGGGTCTAAAGAACACGCCACCAGCCAGTCATATGTTTCTAGACGAAATGGCCAGCATGGAATTAGTGTTCTTCGAATTCGCCGTCAACATCTCTAGCAGGATCCTTTTGTTCTTTCCCACAAAAATCATATACTGTATAGCCTATAGCATCCTTTTGTGTAATAATTGCAACAGCTCATATTTGTATGATTCAACAAGTATCGTTTGCACCTGCCTGGACACATCACCTCTTCATGAATTCCAGAATATCTAGCAATCCCATCACCTTCCCATCACCTTCTCATCAACAATCCGTCAGAACCTCATGCAAATCCACCCGAACCGTCCATCACCAGTATATCTTGAAGGATCTTAGTTGCTTTGTCAGGCCATGGGATGAACCATCCGACTGGAGCAAATCATGTGGCAGTCAGGTTCAACGTGGGACATTGACACCTTCGAAAACCGAGGGTTCGAAACAAAGAAGATTGACTTTACTCAATCAATGAGTTTATGAATTGATGTTAATTCATATGAACCTGAAAAAAGATGGGTCGAGAATCGAGACAGTCAAATTTCCGAGCTAGCAAAGAAAGACCGCACTGTGAACTGCTTCACTTCAACTAAAAAGGGGTCACATGTTTCATCGTTTTTGCGTTCGGTGACTTTCAGACGTTTTCGCCAGCGCCATTTGGCCCCCCGGAATCGCCTTCCCTTGGACGTGCTGGGATGCAGATGCTCCAAGCTATGCGCTTGGTCGTGTTGGCCTTGATATTGCCAGCAAGCGCCAAAACAGGGGGTAGCTGCGCTCTACAAACGAAGGCGAAAGCGACAAAGAAAGGGGCTTCTCAGAAAAGCCTTCAAAACCAGACAGAAGGTGGGCGCCCATGTAGCTATGGACATAGTCTGATGTCTGTGCATTTTTTCTGTTTGAACTTTTGAATGCAACATGGTGCTTGCTCGCTCAAACAAATTAGGCTTCAGGATGAACTCGTCGCATGTCAGACAGCTTGCTTTTTTTTGAAGTCTATGTCTTTGAAGAACAGGATATTCAATCACGATAATTCTTTTCAAATCTTGTGCCTGTTTCGTCTGTTTCTCCTCTTTTGTTACAACAGTGAAGGTGATGGTTTCTATCAAACTCGCCTATGGTTCAGGGACTGCATTGGCATCTTTGTCGAGGAAGGTTATGCTTTGAAGCAACCGATCGCTTTGAACCTGGAGAATAGATCAAACTATGATCTTTACTTGAAACCTTCCGGTCTTTGCCAGAATTCTATCTTCTGTGCTTACCAGGATTGCACACCTCCTGAAGCCTGCCCGGAACTCATGCGTAGAGAGATTCAGCAGCTGGCCGAGACCCCGGAAGTGGTTACAGCTTTATTGCACAAATGTCCCCCAGACAACCTGCCAGCTACAGTGGTGCAAGCTGAAAATGTCAAGGATGTCATCGACGGCATTGCGTTGGCCAAGCATTGGCGAACTTCAGTGTCAGTGAAGACCTCTGGCCACAGCTATGCAGGGTCTAGCACTTTCCAAGGATCCGTCTTGATCAACATGGCTCGCTACCAGAAGTATGCAAGGGAGAATGTGCTGGAGTGCGCCACCCTTCCAACCCCGATTCCTCTAGCTTTGAACAACGCCAAGAATGTTGGCGCTATGGCAGCCGCTCGAGGGAAGCAGGCTGTGATCAGGGTTGGCGGCGGAGAGAACTGGAATGAGGCCTACGCAGCGGCTTGAGCAGCAATGTATCCATGAGGTTTTCCGTGCAGCATCAGACCTCAGGGTCCGACCTCTATAGAAGGAAGAATTACACCCCCGAAAACTAACATGGTTCACCTCAAAATGATGGAATCTCCAAGTTCGGAATCTCCAAACTTCCAGGGGTCCTCCATTTTCAGGTGTTCCATGTTAGTTTACTGGGGGGTGTACCCATGGTTTATTAACCCCCGATCCTGCAATCCAGGTTTCAAGACGACTCGGCTTTTTCAAATAGTGGGTTCTTCCACAGAGAAATTTTCCATGATCCATCCATTGGTTACAACATGGATTTCTACAGGGAAACTCCATCAGAACTCGGCTGGTAAAAAGTTGCCAGGGCTGAATAGAACATGGTTAAGTCTTCGGAAGACTTTGGCTGAAATCCGAAGCGGTTTTTTGCATTTATGACTGGATGTGAATGCAACGAGATAGGGGCCACAATCAAACAAAATCAAATCTGAATGTATTTCGGGCTTTTGTCATGAGTATACCCAATCTATATGTAAGGCAAGGCCGCTTCAAATTTATGATGTAAATGGAAAAGGTAGTGTGTCCCACAGGTGTTGGGTAGGTCAATTCGGCATGTAGTTTCGGCATGTAGGCACTCCATGAATCTCCATCATAGATGCACGTCGTTGTGTCTAAAGAAGGTGGGTGTGTAACAGAAAGAGGCATAGATGTCATAGTCAATCTCACGGTGTAGTCAGTGCCTCCAATATTTTACAGCATGCATGAGCTGCTTTCTGAGTCGGCCTCCATCTGCTTTCCAATTTTCAAGTCGATTGTGGCTACTGGTCTTGGAACAGTAGTTTGGCATGTGTTTAAGGTTTGTCCTTTTTCATGTGTTCGTGCCCTAGCCACTTGTTTGTGCTAGCCAAGGCGGTCTTTTGGTATCTCACTCCCCTTGTTGTCCGCCGTTACCATGTGGTTGGTGGTGCTGCTGGCACCGTCTCATCGATTGGCGGTTGGCTGCAAGGAGGGGGCTTATCTGGCTCAACGGGTATGCGCATTTGGGGTTTTGGTGTCGACCAGGCGCGAGACCCCTTTCAGTTGGAACGCGGGGGTTTCACGGTCATCACACAGTCACGTGGAGTCTTGTGGTTCAACCTACATTCAAATGCTACACCCCCCAAAAAGTCTACGATTTTTGGCATGTTGCGTTGTGTTGTTGAAAATGGCAGATGTCATGTCTGTTGGGTTGGATAGGTGTGTTCAGACGCAGCCGAGGGCTACAGTTAGGTGATGTCAGACATGCATAAATAGACCCAAACTATGTAGATTCATATAGGGTTCATGAGATTCAATTTAGATCCACACTGGAGTGATAGGGTTCAATTTGGGAAGATTCACATCACAAAGTATTTTTACCCTTTTGTTTCTTTGTAAATTGTTAGACTTGTATTAGATTTGTACCAGATTCAATATATTAGTCCGTACTAGATCCAAATTAGGCTTAGGCTAGATTTAAACCATATTCATATTTGTTTGAGATTCTTGCTAGGTTCCAATCCATATCAGACTCAAATTAAATCTATACTAGATCCGATGAGAATCATGTGAGATTCACTTTTGAGATTCACATTGGGTCTCCATAAGATCCGTACTAGGTTCGTACTGCACTCATGTTGGAATAATATAATTAGAACAAAATTAAATCCATAGTAGCATACGAGTTTCCCGCCAGGTTCATCTAGATTGTTATTGGATGCAACTTAAATTTGTGTTAGATGAGATTGATTTAGATTATTTTGGCTCTTCAGTGACAAAGAAACAAGAAAACAAATGAAACCAAGCCGAACAAAAAGAAGCCCACAAGTTCAAAAACAGATGGACTATCAATCATCTTGTGACAACGAAACGAAGAAAACAACAACGGAAAACAAAAACCAGGAAACCTTTTACCTTGAGACAAAAACAATAAGCTCAGGTGTTATCCCCAACAGCATGGAGAAAAATTCAACCACAACAAAGCTGTGTGGAATTCTTTTTCATTTCGCTTCAGCGGAGAAAAGTTTTGCCTGCAACCCTACAGGAGGAAAAACAAAAGTACCATTTTTTCATATGAAAAAACCCTGTGACTTTCCGGGGTTCGCCCGGAACACTGCCAGAACCTCACATTTTCACTGGGTTCCCCCGCCCCGAAGCTGCCCCGGAACCTTCTTTTCGCTGAGATCCCATGAAACGAAGGCTCCAGGAATGACGGGTCTGCAATTTTGATTTGAGGGTCCGCAGATTTCTGCAGAACAGAGGCGATTGAATGTTGGAGGAAGAGAGGTAGGTACCAAGAAGGTACTAGTACTTCGCTGGAACGAAGAATTAAGATCACGCCAAAAAACATTCTGTGCAATCTTGGTTCTTGGTTCCATTCCATGGAGGTACTATAGTATCTTCTAAGAAACCTCCTCGTGTCACAGAAGCACTTGAATCAAGATGACATCATGATCGGGTTTTCACTACTTGGAATGTGATCCTATATGTATATATAAGTTTGTCCCATTGGACCCCAAAACCATGAACAATGAAGGTTTTTGCTCCCTTAATATGGGTTATGACCCCTAAAATTGTAGGTTTTGTGGTCCCATGGTCTATACATATTTAAAAGCATGGTACCCCTTGGCCACGAAATAGGGATAAATAATGCTATGGCACTGGGGTACCATTCGAATCTGTTCTCAGGGTTTCGCATAAACAATATAATGCTATATAGTAGCTTTTCAAGTTCGTCCTTGCAAGCAATCGGCTTGAGAAATGTGAAGCCAAGATTGCGAATCTATGTCGTCAGGTCTTGCAAATTGAGATGGTGCTCTCCAACGGCAAGCACGTGAGGTTCATGCCTAGTGAATGGGAGACGGAGAGTGGAAAACTTTACCCCCAGACTCGAAAAGTCAGCGGTGAGTGCAATGAGAACCCTGTGGCTGATGAGTCCAAGTGGCAGTGGGGGCCATGCAGTGAGCTGGGGCTCGACCTAAGTTTTGAAGATTTGTGGTTTGCGGTGAGAGGAGGAGGTGGAGGCACATATGGAGTAGTGACTTCGGCCTACTACCAGCTTCATGACCAAGTGAGTCCTGAGTTGGAGCTGGATTACTTTGTCTTTTTGAGGCTTCCAGCCATCCTGCCAAGTTGCTTCAGTCTCGAATGTACGGACTTTCTCCGCAGCCTTTGGTTGGACTTCTTACGGGCGTTCTTCTTCCCTGAAGACACGGAGCCTTGGAAGGACGCCAGCGCCTTTTGTGGAGCGCCGCAGACTGCAAGCTTGGATATTTTCGTGGCAGACGAGTACTTCTGCCATGGAGCAGAGGGCTATCTCCAGTTCCTCGGTGTATGGGACAGCTTTGTGGACTCCGCCAACTCCACGTTGGCAACCTTTGGCGTCAGCCAGGCAGAAATCGCATTCCTCAAGTCACAAGGAGGACTCTTTCTCATCGTAGCGAGCGGAGATTGGTATTCCGTCAATATGCTCAGTTTCCCTGGCTTCCAGTTGCCACCCCACATGCAGCAGTATCCAACACAGTTGGTAGACGGCCCTCCCCCTGCGACATACCCGGATACCTATCTGCTCCGAACCATTTTGCTTCCACGTTCTTGGATACGAACAGAGAGGGCCTTGAATGTTCTCTTGACGCTGGTGAAGGCTGGCGCTTTGGCCCCAGCATACATCCTCGGAGCCGGCACTTCAGTGGGAGGAGATGGCATGGATGCTGTGCCCGAATTTCAAAGAAACGCCAGCTTCCTGCTTTTTCTGCTCGACGACGCTCGGCTTAAAAGATGCTGCGATAAATGAAGTCAGCTGATAGATTACGTATGTTTTACATATAGGCAAACTATTGGAAGCCATTTGGCAGCGGGTAGTTGTTGCTGACATTGTGTTTTTAACATAAATATCCGTCCTATTTGGGCAAGGGTCTTCTCAAAGCAGAGAGCACAGCTACTAGCTTGTGGAAACCAGCATGCGACCAGAACAGTCAGAGCCTCTTTTTCCATCATCACAGGAATATCAATCATCAATGAATTTAGTATTTGTGAATCTATTAAACATCATCAACTCAACTCATCTAGGAATATCAGTCATCAATCACCCGAAGATCCGGAAGAATATCTCCAAATGGCGAGAAAATATGCCGTTCATCCAGGACGATGACGATTCGGAAGGTCTCCTCCGCAGCTCCTTCGACGAATACCGGGACCGTCCAGCGAAGAATTCTGAGGCCCGTTCCCGTTGTGCTTCGGTGGTGGTTGGGGGCGAGAACAGCAGGGCACCCCAAGACGCCCCGAACAACATGTTAGGTTCCAAGTGCTGGGACGTCCCTTCTGATTGACTAGGTGACCTGATTGTTGGAAAGTGGTGTTTCAAACCCGTTTTCTGGGCGCTGCCTTGCATCACAAACCGAGCTTTTCCCCTGTCTTGGCGTTCACTTTCTTGGCGTCCACCCGTTGGAATGATGGATAGCTGATGGTTAAGTTATAACTTATAACCTCCAGCCTTTGCAGCCGAGATTGTCGCCTTTTCAAGCAATCCCCTTTGGCATGGTGCTTCGACACTGACAGGATTATCCAGGTGGCATCCAGTACAATCACATCAGCGCCGTCCAGTACGGTCCACTGAAGGAGGACTGGACCAAAGCATGTCCTTCAATCAATACAAGTATGGCCGAGAGGGAAAGGCGATGTGTGTCCTTACAAGAGGCTGTGCCCAGGAGGAATTTTTGAGCTTTGGGGGAGTTATGTCAATTTTGTGGGTCTAAGGGGCAGACTAAGGCTTTGATTCCATGGGAAGGCTGTTTTGGGCCGGAATTTAGGTTGTCTATGGTTGTCTTGTCTTCGCAACAATGGATGCGAAACAGAGAGACCATGTCCATAAAACATGGTGTCCATGCATGAGTGTGTGTTTTTGTGTGTGTGTGTACCTAGACATATTAAGATTTGTTTCTCTTTTGATAACTTAATTTGCATTTAGGAGTGTTTTTCTACAGAATGTGTATCGCAAACGCACCTTTGCATACATGGATTGATATAGATCGATATGTAGAACGATATTTAGATAGATTGATAATGATTGATAGATATGATATATAGATATTTTTAGATATATTATTATATACTACATATATAGATGTGTTGGACAGAGTCTACGCAATTTTCAGCCTGAAGGTTGGTTACATGTTTCACAGCCGTTCCTTATTAGGGAATTCCTGCAGAGGTTTGGGGCACCACTTTGCTGTCGAAGTTGGAAGACGTGAAGAAACGCGCAGATCCGGGGACACATGGCAGCCATGTGGGTGTTTCCAAAAATAGGGGGAACACCCCCAAAATGGATGGTTTATTTCATGGAGAAAACCCCTTTTTTTTAATGGATGATTTGGGGGTACCACTATTTTCGGAAACATCCATGTAATTGTGAGCCTCATCAAGACTGCTGTGACAAAACTTAGCAGAAGGGTGAAGGAGAACTTTCCCCACGCATAAACGCTGTTGTCGAAAAAATTGCGGAGACGTTCTTCCCTCGCGGGGACATTTTTTGTTGCAGAGCAGTGATTCGTAGGATTATTTCCTTCTTGGGAATGTTTGCTGTTTGTTCACTCTCCATTTATAGAGAACCTTGATCCACGCGCATATAGTATTTCTTATCTCTTTCAGATTCATCAAAGCAATTAGGCCATGCCTGGAGGCATTCCCTGTCAATACTTGAGCTCTGTGGAGATACCTCCCAACGCTGTGCTGCAAGTTCCACTCATGTACATGACGTTTTCATCCGAGGAATCTCTTCAAATGCTTCGACTGCGTGGGCTACAAGAAGAGAAAACGCTTTAATCCACGCAGCCGGGGTGGTTCCAAAACCCCTCATTTTTGCGTTTGGCCCACCTATGGAGGGGGCTGCCACCGCTGGTGGGACCATGATCCAGCCAGCGATGCGAAGGGTTTGAAAAAATTGAAGGACGAGCTCGTGAGCTATGCGGAGCACCACGGAGCCAAGACGGTCAGTGAGATGTTGGCGGTTCCGAAGGCGGCGAAGATGAAGGTCCTGGAGAAGGCCACTTGGGGGAAAAAAGGTGGAGGAAAAAAGTCGAGTTTGGAAAAAAGCACTTTTTGAGATATGTAGAAAAACTTGGGTTTGAGTCTGGGAGGTTGGGCCCTGATTCTAAATGAAGGGTCGTAGAGTGTTTGGGTCTCAGGGTTGAGAGGGTTGAGCGGTGTGAAACGCGGCGTTGTGCTGGTGTTGTACTGTGGCGTGTGAGTGTTGTGTTGTGTTGTAATGGTGGTTTTTGGGTGGTGGTTTTGTGGTCGTCGTTTTGCGGTAATGGTGTAGTTGCAAAGAAAGAAGTGTTGCTAAGAGAGAAGTGTTGCCGAAAGTGTTGTAGAGGTGTGCTGCAGAGAAATGTTGGGAAGAGTGTTGTAGAGAAGTGGCGCAGGGAAGGGTTGTAGAGAAGTGTTGTAGACTGAGACATGTTGCAGAAAGGTCCTGTAGAGAAGTGTTGCAGAGAGGGTTGATAGAAAAGTGTTGCCAAGATTGTTGGACATCTATTTGTGGCTCACACCTGATGTATGTGTTTCATGTGTTTTGTACATTACATATCCAGCATATGTCTGTGTCTTCGGATTGGTGTTGTGCATGCCAGATTTTGCCATGAGAAAAGCAGAAGGATTTCGACCCTGCTTAGAGATTTTTGGGAAGCAAATCAGTAAAGGAGAATCATTCGCGCAGTTTAGCCATTTTCCTACATGCCAAACTAGTCAGTGAACGTAGTTTTACAGGGCAACTCTTTGGTCGGGTTTTTGAAGCACGGCGTCAAAAGGTGGCGCTCCAATATACGACAAAAACCAGGAGGATTTTACATTATTTTTTTACAGCATGTTTATCCTGTGACAAGAAAAAAACGCTGGTATCTATGCTGGTTTTTGCAGCGTCCGTTAGGAAAATCGCTCAAGACACTGCTATTTACGCAGTTTTTGGAAGTGAGCTTCGAAAACACTGGTTTTTGCGGTATTTCTTCGACAGAGACGTAAAAATGTGTCGTGAATAATAGCAGTGTTTTCTTCACTTTTATCACCTGCAGTTTCCAAAGTAAAGTAGTTGGGTTTTTGCGCTACTTTGTCAAAAAGAGGCAGTTTTGGGCTTCATTTCTGCTAATTTTTCGGGCCCGAATCCACCTTCACAAAAACAGACATTTTGGACCCAATTTTTGGACGCCATTCATCCGAAGCAAAATCGGCCAAGTTTTACCAAAATTGGTCCAAAATGCAGGTAAAACAGCAATTGTCTATACCATACAGTACACATCACCACAAAATTCTCAAACCAAAAATTGGTGCCGAAAAAGGGCCGGCCCTAAGCATGCTGCAAATTTCCATGTTTTTTTTGACCCACTATGCATTTTACCAGCATTTAAAAAGTGCCTTTTCCCCCCAGCCGCGAACGTTCGCAGTGCCTCCAGGTGAAGTCCTAAATTTTGCCGGATGGACGTGGCCAAGTGCTTGCCAGTGACCTGACGGGTTTTAGACGTTGCCATTCAGTTGGTGAAGGGGCACACAACTCGCTCCTTCACACGTTCAGGTCCGTCAAGTCAGGCAGCTCTGTGCTTTTTGCAGACATCCGGATTATCGGTTTTTGAATTCATACCATGGGCCCGCAAAACCATGAAAAAGAAAGGCTTTGGCCACCCGAAAACCAGGTTATTTACCAAAAAAACCTCCAAACATGTAGGTTTTGGAGGCCCATGGTATCTACAGAATGCGGCAAATTTCTCGTATGGACTCTTCCTCACCTGACAAGCTGGTGGGCTGTGTCCATGCAACTTGTGTTCCCTAATTCGCATGGAGGGCAGATAAAAAGCGCACACATTTGTCAGACGCAAAAATAGGGGTACCCCAAATGGATGATTTATAATGGAAAACACTATTTTTGAATGGATGATTTGGGGGTACCACTATTTTCGGAAACATCCATATCAGAATATCGGAATATCGTTGTTAAAGTATTCTTTGGAATGCTGTGTGCGCACTTACCTTCCCTTCGCGATAAAAGGCAAAACTCCTCATCACCCGTCATGTTGCGAGTTGCGCATTGCTTCGTGTTCATTGCTTGAAAAATTCATGTTTGGAGGATGACTCGCAGACTGTTCCATGACTATTTATTATTGGTGATTTAGCACCCACTCGGATGTCTTGGGTGGATCAATGGTTGGTAAAATGGCTTATCACTGATTGGTAAATGGGGTATATGAGAATGGCAACCCATTGACTAGCCACTTGAAAAAGGCGGCAATACCAACCTTCTCCTTTGACAAAAAAAGCTCACCCAAATTCTTCCAAATCCTCACCATGTTGGAACTTTTGCGTATGATTCCCAATGTTTAACGTGTTTTCAGCCTTTTCAGGAAGATTCCCCAATCCTGAAGTACCATCAATGGGGGTTTCGGTCGATATCTTGCTTGCCCTATATTATATATGAAAATAAGTTTTCTTGTTAGGGTGACATTGGAAAGGGAGTCCTACCCCCTCAATCAAAGCTACCTTCAGGAGAGAATGAACATTTATTAACCACCTTTATCCCTCAAAAAGGCATCATTAGGCCCTTATCTTTGTTTGGGGCAACCGCTGCCAGGGACGGCACATAGACGAAGAATGCAGCTGCCTCAGAGCTTTGGGTCTCAGCTCGGAGAAAATGAATCGGACATCATGTGAACTATTGAACTGTTGGGAACGCATACTCTCATAGAAACAAACAAAATAAGTCAAAGCAGTTCTTGCCACATCAACTTGCACATGGAAGATGAAACAACAAGAATACATGTAGTAATCCAGTTACTCCTCGTTGTTTCGGAGTATTTCGTTTTAGCAAATTGAGATATTTATATAATGATGTTGATATTTTTTGGAGTTTTTCTGGAGATGGTTGTGCCTGCAATGACTGCTTAGGTCGGAGTGAAACTGCCGAGCAGTTGATGTACAGTTTGTCGAATGTCTAACGGGCTTTAGTTCTGAATCCCCAGACAAGTCGGATTGCTTTGCCAGAAAAATGGCGGTCGGATTTCAGGACGATGGGCTTGAAAGCTGCTTTGATTGATGGTTACTGCCTTAAGTAGTATCAGTTGTCGCTGAACCCCTTGGTGACTCCTTCACGGATGGACTAGCCCCAGCTGGTTGAATGAGGAGTCCTCCTTGACATCTACTTTGCCTGGTTTTGATCAGTGCATGCAGTGCATGGTCTTCATATCCTCATTTCATGGTTCTCCACCGTGATGTATTGTTTTCTTGTAGCTTTCTACTCCTTCCTTCCATTTTTTTTTTGCATTTTATCTTTTGAAACACCTAATTATTTTTGGATACAGAATTTTGGATCACCAAATTCTACTTTGAATATGTCGACAGCCATTTTGGCCAAAAGTATCCACCGGTGATTCTGTCGGTCAAAAACCCGACCGACCGTTGCGAAAACTCCTCGACATGATGAGCTACAGCAGGGCTTGGCCTACGACTTCCGGAATGCCAGCAGCTGCAGGTCCAATAGCTCCGGCCTCGACGTCCCAAGTCCTCTCTGGGGTTCCCAACAATGGACCCAACAACGTGGGCAATAATGTGCAGAATGTGCAACCCGTGATGTGTCAGCCTGTGCAACCTTTGCAACGTCAAAACAAGGAAACTTTGCTTGCAGGTTCAGTGGTGGTGTTTGTGCTCAGGGTAGTGGATACCAAAATTTAACAGCGAGTTTACCCCTGAGAATTGCTGGGACATGGAAGACGATCCTTTATTTTTGGGTTTGGGCCTATTTGCACCGGCTATGTTAAATTTCCGGGGTGGTAACACATGTTTGATGCATTTCTTTTCGATGGAGCCAAAAATGTCTAGAATTCTCAAAATCGCAAGGTGGACCGAAACCCAACCTGGAACGGAATGAAATGCATCTAAAATGTATTTGAGACAAGCGAAATGAGCTACAAAAAAAGGGCTACCCTGGTTGTTTAGGGAATATAGGGGATTATACTACCCAGTCGTATGGGGATTATGATAAACCATAATGTATAAGGATCCCCATTTCAACTGCAATTTTTGCATCTTTGAACGAAATGTGTTTTTTTTGTTTCACCTTTTTTTTGGGCGGTTTGGTTTACCTGTGTCCTAGGAGTCGACTCAGCCCTTCAATGTCTTGGACACCCGTGAAGTGCTGAATGCGGTGGAGAGCTTGTATCAGGATCAATTGAAGCCGTATGGCCGGATCTTACGGAAGAGATTGGCAGAGAAGGCTGCCGGAATGGGTTTTGCCAACTTGGACGTTGACATCAAACGTGTCCTGGTTGATGACAACCAAGTTTCCCCTGAAAACGAACTTGACTTTTTTTTTTGGGTCCAGGGGGTTCATATATATAAATTATGTTACATTATCCCTTTTCGGGGGGGGATCAAATAATGCAGATGTGTGGTGATGTTGTGGGAGGTCCATGGATTTCTCCTACAATAGTGCATTGTTTAGGTTGGTAATATAATGACCGCTGTTTTTTTTCTTCTTTTTATTTGGGGGGGTCCCTTGTTCTTGCTAAATCACTTTTTGATGGGTCATCATTGTAATGATTCATCATCTCCAAAAATGCTCCCTCCCTATGTTTTGGGGTGTTGGAATTTTAGGGAATCATCCCGCAGTAATCAATTAACAAGGGAAATTTTCACCCGGACTTTGTTTCACCCACGAAAACAGGACGCAGTGGCTAGCAAGAGCTAGCAGAAAGAGACAAAACACAAAACTCATGAATTTTTAAGCTTTGAAAGCCAACACTTTAATCTATCACCCTAATAACCTCAAACATAGACCCTACGCGGGCTCTTTCCGTTATCTTTTTACGGAAAATGTTACTCGTGAAAAAAAATCGTTCGTGAGTTTGACGTCCGAGGTTTGAAGAGTGTTTGCGATACTTGCCCATGGATCATTGTGCAAGCAGAAGAAGGTGGTGATTGGTCAGCTCTTTTGTGCAACCGCAATCCCGAATCCTTTGTGGATGTTTACAGTCCACAAGACAACTATTCTACCAAGACACTGGGAGATGATATGGATGGATTTTTTTTGAGGGAGTTCAGAAATCCGGAAAAAAGGCGGGATGTAAAGACCCCCTGACCTTTTTTCTTCTGGAAACAACCTACCTTTAAATGAACGCACCAGTGGGTGAAATCGCCGGATTTCTGAAGCAGCAAGAGTAGGTTACCCTCCGGTAAACTAACATAGCTGGCTGGAAATCCACTTTTTCCAATAGGAAATACATCTACATTCATGGCGGATTTTCCAGCCAGCTATGTTAGTTGATCCCGGAGTGTAGATGGATGTTAGATGGATTTTTCTATAGATGGATCCCTTAACCCTGGAACAAAAACTTCCCCAGGTTTAGAAGTTGTCTTAGCCGCCTATGGAAATCTCCTGGAAATCTCCTCTCCTTGAATTTTCGGTTGGTGAATTTTGTGCGTGGAAATTGAACAGTTGAAAAAAATCATCCGGATTGCTGTGTTCAGTGTTCAGGTTCGGGGATGCTGTTTTTTCTTTTCATAGAGGAGATCCAAGGTTTTTACTTTTTGCCATTAGTAGCAGAGATGTGTAATATATTATCGAGATGTCCAGAAAATGCAGTTTCTTTGTTCAAAAACATGCCTGGTAGCTACCTTCTGAGCCATATTCTGACATGCATCCCTGTATTGAAACGAAAAGACCTGATTCAATGAAGCATTGAAAAAAGAAGCACGAATCTACAAAGAAACACACTTGTATATTGTGCAGTGTACCCGGAACTCGGCCAGATTTTTATAGTAAGGATGTGGCAGGCAGCTGAAGCTTACTTTGAAAGTTTGGATGATGCGCACATGGTTCTACCAGGAGGCCGATACTCTTGTGCTCAAGCGCTGGTATCTCGTGGCTTGGAATTCTTGTCTGGTCGATCTTTGGGGCAAGTATGCCACATCGTGCAGTTGGCCATCTCTCAAAAGCTACTGGGCTGAAAACAACAACAACAACAACAACAACAACAACAACAACAACAACAACAACAACAACAACAACAACACCAGCAGCAGCAACAACAACAACAGCAGCAGCACACACAACAACAACAACACACACACACACACACA
>DF241980.1:0-66071 GCA_000507305.1 Breviolum minutum Mf 1.05b.01 | reverse complement strand
AATCCTCTCTTGAGCCTTCATACGACAAAACACAAGTAGATATTAGACTCTTCAATATACTGTACTGTACCTCCAAAAGAAAAACAGGGGGGGGGGTGATTTTAGGCGAAGTAAAAGCGCGCCCCAAAGACATTATCAGCTTTAGCTTAGACTATTATAAGCAAAAGCAAAGTACAGACAAGCAATCCGTCATCAAGCCCCATTCCACTAGACACGCCGGCAAGGCCGGCGGATTTGGATCAGGACCCCAATAATAAGTTTCACATAGTCATTGCATACATATACAGTCACCGCCACGAAGCTTAATGTTGGTTGGGGCCATGCATATCTCCAAATAGTGTGTCTACGGCCTACAGGAAATTCCTAAAACAGCCAACTTTGAGGGTGAATTTCACATGATGTCACCGTGAAGTTTCATGGTTTCCAGGTGGGTGATGTTGATTTTGTTTGAATTCACCCGGACCGGTAGAATGGCTTGTCATAGGTCGGGGCCCGGGGCATGGAGATTTTCTTTGTTGGTGAAATGTATGGCTCAACGGGACCTTTTTTTATGTTTAGATGTTCGGTTTTATCAATCCACATTTGGTCGGCTTCTATAGCTTCAATAGTGCAATCAGAAAAAAATCATGGCATCACCTTTTCTAGTGGCCAAATCCTGGACATCCAAACACGGAACCCAAAAACATACCTAAAACACCTTATCAGGGGGGATTTGGATGTCTAGGGAAAAGGACTATACAAGTCAAATCTTGCTTTGAGGACATGGGCGACGTGGCAACCATCGCCTTGAACTGTGTGTTGAACGCATGCTCGCAACGACGGCAGTGGAAGCAGGTGGTGCGGGGAGACGGTATAGCAGGAGTGAAGCAATATTTATGAGGCAAACGATCTGTTTCTTTGCTCATGGTTCCCCAGGAATAGAACTCAACTGGTTTTACTAGAAGTATTTCCCAGTTTAAAGAAGCAATTTCTGACAAGAGGTAGCTCAGGGTAGCTCCGAAATTCAACAGAACAACCGGAGGGCCACAATGACAAACGAAAAAGTATTGCCGAATCCTTGGCTTGTGATCGGCTGGAGAGATGCTAAGTTGGAACAACTTACTGGTTGGCATGTCGGATGGGGTTTGGAGCACAAAAACCATCAACGAAATTGAATACAGCACCCAAAGTACCACTTAAGGCTTAAGGGTTGATTGTTCAAAAGGTTGCTACTTGAGCACAAGGAGGTGTTTTGTTGCCTTGTGCAAATAGGGATTTTTCTTAACCCATTACACGAAACCTTATCAACCTGCAGCAGCATTTCATGGGAGCTTAAATTGGAGAAGTTTTTTGAGTTCCATCCATTCATCCATCATGATCTTCCAAGTTACTCCCACACCGAAAATGTCCCTTGAAAAGGAACAATTTTTAAAATAAATTTCACCTTCCAACTTCCAACCATCAATTTTCATGGGATATGTTGGTTTTCTGGTTTGTCATTCACAGGACTAGAGGTTCCGAATGTTGAGTCGAAATGATGAACAATTTCATCAGCCAAACCACCCGCCAACTAGTTTTACGCACCCTGTAAATTTGAATGGCTTAAAAGAGAAACATTAATTATACTAATCAACTATACTAATTAGAAAGTGAAGCTTTTTCCAAACAAGACTCTCGGCAGAAACTGAGTTCTTAGATCTACAGTACTCTTTTTCTGCTATCCAGACGTTGAAACCATTCATTCTCATTGTTCAGATGTTCTATCCACCAGGCTTTAGTCCTCCTGAATGATCGACACATGGACGCGGACACCACTAGTTTTAACACAGCCATTGCGGCCGTGGCGTCCTTTGGCTGAGAAAAAATCATGCTCCCCTTCCTCCCATGGTCATGGTTCAGGTAAAAATGGGGTGTATCGCCAATAGGAGTGTTACCTTTGAAATACCGCCATTTTCCTGATTCACCATGATTTATGGGAGAAAGAGTAAATACTGACTGATGATTGATGACTGATGCAGAAAAAGCGTGCAGAAAATGAAGCGTTGTTATTTTTGGTATAATTTATGATCATTCTCCTCTAGTTCTTTAACCTGCCACACCGCTCACTTGTTCAATGATGTGCTGCCCAAAAACCAACATATGAAACATAAACGCCCCTGGAGAAACAACTGCCAACAAAAAGGATTGGTCATCTTGCAAATAGCTTTGTTGCCGGAGTTATGTGAGAATCGAATAGAAGCCGGAAGAATCACCGTTGGTGGTTTGTTTTGAACTTTTGGACATATTGAAGTGACCTGGGATTCAGAAAACAAGGATTTTAGGCATGCCTGCAGTTCTTTTTTTGTTGCTGTCATCTTACTAAAAAACGAGGGATAAGTACCGGTGAAAACTACCTGTCCTTCCCCCCCCCCTCCCAAGACGAAAAAAGTAATTTGAAATAATGTTCAATACTTGTTGAACAGCGGGACAGATTATTTATGGATTTGGCTGCGGCTAGAAGAAATCTTTAAAAAAAATGTGACCACCAAAACCAATTCCCGTACCATCAATGTATGGTATATTTACCTACATTTGGTACATTTTATGGTTTTCATGTAGGGTAAATATACCAGTCCCATGGATGGTGTGGGATTGGGGCCTTGGGGCCTTTCAGGAAGAGCGGTTTATGGCCTTTGGCTTGGGAATTGCTTTGGGAGATGCCAAAGAAGCAGCTCCATCAGGAGAAAGCTAACATCGACGAATCGAATGGGTATCGGTACTGAACAGTTTTGGATAGATCGTTTGGGGGAGGTCCTTCTTTGATGTATAAGATTATTGTTAAATAAATAAATAAATATATATATATACACACATTGTAGTACTGAATTTGATTTGCACATAAATTCCTTTATATATCAAATGTTTACTTATCTATCAGGTGAATCAACTCCGATGTGGTACTGTCATTTGTTTATGATCGGTATAGTGATCGGTATATTTTTCCATTGAGCATCCCCCATCCCCATGTGGAAGTTCACCTAAGTTCCTAAGTGACGCTGTGGGGTTGGACAGGACACTTTCAGTTTTAACTCCGTCATGTCCAAGTTACGTTTCTGGCACATGTCCTTGTCGCTATTGGATGTCATGGAACGAGTGCAGGTGCGGGACAGAAAGTTTGACCGGGGGAAGGCGGAAAGTTTGACCTCGGTTTTGTGACTGGGTTTGTTTGGGTGTGTAACTAACCCCATTCCGAAATGCCAGTGAACATCAATGATTTCAAAAAAAAAATGAAAGGGAAGAAGAGGGGGGATCCATGCTACCTTTTCCTTTTCACTATAGTATCCTAGAGGTGGATATGTTCAACATATCATCAAAATGTTCATTGCAAGTTCTTTGTTTAATCCACGAGAACTTGAGATTTTTTGCTGATTCATTCCGCAGTCATTTTTCCGGGATCCCATGTAACTCATTCAATTTGTCGACCCCCAATTTTTTGACCCAGGTTTCTTTTGGGAGCAACTGGTCACCCTGCAAATGATCTAAAATCCTCAGAATAGCCAAGCCAAGGACTTGGTTTTTCGTTTTTGTTTTAAGTAGATGAGATATATTACCATGTCTACCATCTACCCCCCTCGCAGTAACAGTAACCACTGGGATTACTACCTTTTTACTAGAGAATCCCTATAAACCTTCATTTGGCACTGTTGCAGGAGGGGGGTAGACCTAATATGTAATCCAATCGGCCACCATATTCCGTGAGTCCAAGGGGACCAGTGGACATATTTTTTGTCAAACATTTAGGGTTTTATCAAATCCACCGGGTTTTCCAGGCACTCAACTGGCCGACAGTAGGCAGTTGCAAGAAAAACGCCAAAAAACTCTTAGTATAGTAGAGAAATAATTGACATTTGGATTCCACTGTTGATCACTCTGAGAGGTCATTTTTTCTTCAGGGAACTTTGATTTGGGACGTTATCAGCGATCGGTTTTTTTCTGCAGACCCACGTTTTTCTGCCTAGATGTTTCAACACCATGAGGTTTGCTACCTTCACAGCCTTGGTGTTTTGCCCAATTGTTTTTCTTATTTTTGGTTGGTTCACCTCCAACAATTTTAGTCTCTTAGGTCCCAAGATTTTGGTTGGTCCGGCCAGGAAAAAAAAGACCTCAACATTTTGTTTGCCTATATCTGCCTGGGTTGGAGATGATATACCAAAATTTTGGTTGGGCCCCATTGGGATACCCTTAAGCCTCCCCTTGGGATGTTTCTTGGAGAAACCCAGGTGCTTCCGGACGCCGTGACCTTTAACTCGGCGATGAAGTGTTGTGGCGCAAGTTGGACCAAGACCTTGCTACAGCGCATGCAGACGCAGCAGGTCGTTTCGAAACAAACGAAGTTTCGGGAACCGCAAACATGTCGTTAACAGACAAAGGGGTCGTGGATTTTTTTTGGTTGTTGGCCATTCATGGGGCCCGGTAGCCGGAAGACAAATGCAATTTGAATGGCAGCAACCAAAAAAAACCTCTAATATGAGTCTCCCGTCCAAAGGTTCTTTTTTACCAAAAAAAATATGGGTGCCAGCTTCTTCCAAGTGACCTTTTGATCACCCAAATGGAGGTCACTTAGCCCTTGAAAGGGCCACTTAAAACACCCAAAAAGGTCACTGGGAAGAACCTGTGAACCTCAGCGAGGTTCGTTTCCCATCTTGGCGCAGATTCGGGGTGAATTAGTTGGCACAGAACTGGAACTGCCCATAAAGGCAGGCATCATCCTTCAAGCCAACTTATCTTCCAAGTCCTGCACTGGAAAAAATCTGCCATATCAGAATGAAAATGGTATAATAGCAGGTGAAATATTGCCAGACCTTTGTTTGATGTTCTATGTAAAGTTAGTACCTGGTAGAGTTACTAGTGTCCCATGATGCATGTCATAATACCTTTGATGGAGTCAAGTATGCCCATGGACTGAATGATTGGTTGGCGGATGCAATAATGACAGTCAGCTTTGAGCTTGGATTGCATCCACACGGACATCACATATCATGGTGTCATCATAAGAACTATCAAAAGAAAGTTGTATGGTTCCCCGATCATGTACTTTCTCATGACTTGGGCTCAAAGCGTTAGACATGGAGATCCATAGCTGATTTTTTTTCAAGAGTCGCGAAGATTTTACGATGATTCAAATAAATGTAGTTTTGCCAAATGGGCATGCTGATCTTCTGGCACTTCTGCCTTCTGCCACTGTTCAAGATCTAAGGACAGAGGCCCAACAAGCCTTTGGAAAAAAACACCTCAGACTTATCACTGCCAAGAACGAGTCTTAGTCAATTTTGAGAAAACCTTAGAAGAAGCAGAGATAGAGGACGGAGAGTGCCTTACAGCTGTGGTACTTCAACCACAACTGGCAGCAACACGATATGCGTTTGCCTTGTGGTGTCATGGAGATGGTGCAATCGTTACCTGGGGTCGGGCTGACTTTGGCGGCAACAGTTCCGCAGTTCGAGATCAGCTCAAGTGTGTGCAGCAAGTTCAAGCCACAAGTGACGCCTTTGCTGCCATTCTGGAAGATGGATCCGTCGTTACCTGGGGAAATGCACTCTGTGGCGGTGACAGTTCGGCAGTTCGAGATCAGCTCAAGGGTGTCGTGCAGATTCAAGCCACAAATCAGGCCTTCGCTGCGATTTTGGAAGATGGATCCGTCGTTACTTGGGGAAATGCACTCTGTGGCAGTGACAGTTCGGCAGTTCGAGATCAGCTCAAGGGTGTCCTGCAGATTCAAGCCACAAATCAGGCCTTTGCTGCGNAGATTCAAGCCTCAGGTAGTGCATTTGCTGCGATTCTGGAAGATGGATCCGTCGTTACCTGGGGTCATCAAGAGTATGGCGCTGACAGTTCCGCAGTTCGAGATCAGCTCACGGATGTTCAGCAGATTCAGTCCACTCTTTATGGGGCCTTCGCTGCGATTCTGGAAGATGAATCTGTCGTTACCTGGGGAAATGCACTCCGTGGCGGTGACAGTTCGGCAGTTCGAGATCAGCTCAAGGGTGTCGTGCAGATTGAAGCCTCAGCTTGTGCATTTGCTGCGATTCTGGAAGATGGATCCGTTGTTACCTGGGGTCATCAAGAGTATGGCGCTGACAGTTCGGAAGTCCGAGATCAGCTCAGATAACTCAGGTTTGTTTAGTCCAGTTGATTTTTCTGAATGGGATGGCCTGGATTATCTTGATTTGAGCCGGAGCTCCTCCTGCGCTGTGAATGTTGTGATTGGGTTGGCAGAGAAAAGGGGCTTGCAAGCGCAACCTGCCGGAATACACGGTTTAGTTTCGAAAGGAACATTGCGCCTGGAACTCACAATT
This sequence comes from Breviolum minutum Mf 1.05b.01, assembly GCA_000507305.1. Taxonomy (NCBI): domain Eukaryota; class Dinophyceae; order Suessiales; family Symbiodiniaceae; genus Breviolum; species Breviolum minutum. The sequence goes on along the minus strand of DF241980.1, from coordinate 59,757 downwards.
GGTGTGTTTGTGATACTCTTCAAATTGAAATGACTTTGCCCACTATGCTCCAAATCCTGTTTTTGGAGTTGGTTTTGGGCTGTCAAGTTGTACGTTCCCAAAATGATCCAAAATGTATTTGGACAGGGAGTTGTCTTTTTCCCGGTGTTGTATATAGATAAATAATGATAAATCACTTTTCATTTGGCATCCTATCCCAAGATGTTTTGTATATATGTTTTTCGTGCATACTTCTCCACCCAAAAATAACCTAAAGACCTAAAAGTCCTTTCTAAGAAGATTTCAGGTCACCTTTTGCATCACCAAATGTTTGGTTTGTTTTTGTTTGTTGTTCCGTCAGTTTTTCTATAGTTTTTTGGATTTTTTGGGATGTTCGTCGTCCAAACACACCGAGTCTTTCCGAAAACAACTGGTGGCAGGGCTGAAATTAGCCACCTTTGGAAAGGGAAAAAGTGAAGATCATCGACAATACTTGTCCATTTTTCTTGGGGGCTTTGAAAGGTCCGAGGTTAGTGTTTTTTTTAATGGGGGCGGGGGAGGAAAAATTACTTTTTGGATGAATTGCAATTAATCCAACTAACTAATCTGCAATGAATACGCGTCCTTCAAATAGTACCCTTCCTCTAAAACTGTCCCATATCCTTTTTCCAAGAAACTTTTGAGTGGATGATTTTTCGGCAACAACCCCCCAGTTTGGTGGGATACCCATAATACATCCATGTATGGTATAAATATATATACCTACATTTGGTTGATGTTTACGGTATTCCTGTAGGTATATATACCAGTCCCATGGATTTGCTGGGAGGATAGGGAGAAACTACCGTTCCTTCAGGTGGCTCCTACAGTGGTGACTTTCAACACAGCCATGTCTTTTTGTAACTTGGGCCCGGGGCCGTGTTGACTCGTGGTGAAGGGCCCCGAAACAACAAAAACAAAGCAACTTTCACCCAACAAAAAATGAATATTTCAGAAGGTTTGATGGGGTTAAACCTTGGCAAAAGGTACCATTATATACCTTGACTTAGAAAAAACATTGCATTTCTCTCGATTTTCAGCTTGCATTCCTATGAATTGTAAGTGGTTTACTTGTGTGAAAGATGACTTCATTAGCCTTCAAAATCCAGCTTGGATGGTCAATGTGCTCAATGTACTCCAGTAAGACCAAGGTTTTTCACAAAGCCTTACTGCATGCACACTCACAGTACTACATTCTCGCTTCTAAAAAACATGCAAGTAGGGGTGGGTGACGGAAATGTGCTACCAAACATGTTTCAGTCAGATATCTTCCGTCAAAACGAGAGACGCGTGGTTGTTTTGGGGGTCTTTGATCAAGTTGAAACAGAAGATTGGGACCGCTAAGTGGATGGAAGCCGCATGAAGCCGCTTTAATTTGAAGGAAACCATTGGGAGCTAGGGTTTTGGAGCAAAAAAGTCTTGGCTCTTGAAACCTTTGTCCAAGCAGGTTTTTTCAGTTTGATAGATAGAAATGATCCTTTTAGATGTTTTTTTGAAAAAGAGGTTGTATAAGACAAACATGTATCTTCTCAACAAACTCAAATGAAAAAAACTGAATCATCATGTATTTTTCTGTTGGCATGCTGCTCTAGTGGATAGTGCTGTTGCCACAGGGTACTGCTTTGCCTCCTTCAGATGAGGGATAGACTTGACTCATGCCGCTAGAGACTGAGGGATATCTCCTGTTGCTGAAATTTCCTTTTGGCAATGGTCCTTTTTTAGGTGACATGTGAATTTTCAGGCGTGTAATAATTCAAAGTCGGATTGTGTCAAAATCTGCGCCGCTTTCTTGGTGACAGCTGACCTCAACCCATCCAAGGGGTTTACAGTAACCAAAATCAAAAGCATCCAATCATTGTTGACGTGCTTTTCTTTTATTCCAACGGGTTGGAGCAAGTTCCATCTCAGGTAATACTTCAACGGAAGCCCTGTCATTGGTGGAGGCGATTGGGAGTGGAAAATTAAGCGATGAAAAGGCTGACCATGCTTCAGTGATGTAACGTCGGATTGATTCAATAATGCCACGATGATTGCTGAATTCTGGCTTGATTGCTGATGGACACGTTTCAGGAATATAGTTGATTCGTTAATAAGAGTGTATTATATGAATTTACATGGATACATACCAAAGTAATGTGCCCAATGCATAATGAAATCATATTAGCAGTGACAATGACTTGGTTGTATAAAGATTGGATGATTATAGTACCCCCCCGATTAGTACAGGTACTGTTTCCAAGTCATATATGGGAGCCCTGTTCTTAACCAACAGGTAGGGCATCGCCGATTCGGCACTCCAGGAAATGTACAGAGATGGTTTGGAGCCGACGGTGGTTACCTTGAACAGTTGCATCAAGGCCCATGGGGTTTTGTTCCGTTGGGCCCCAACAAAAAACCATAAAAGGTCTGAAGATGAAGATGTTTGTTGGAAGGTTGGTGGTGTTTTTTGTTGTTTGCCTTGTGATTTGTTTGTTCTTTGTTGGTTTCGGTTTTGGTTGGGCTCGTTTCTATTTCCAGGCCAAAAAACATCTTTCTGGTTAACGTTTTTTTTGGGGTTTGAAAGCAGTGCTTCGGCTCGCTCAACGACGTTAACACAAAACGATAAAAGTGGGTGAAAAAGAACACTCAGGACCGAGTCGAAAACTTTACGAATTTATGTGTTTTTTTTGAGTTTGCATATACCTTTTTGAATTGGGGCGACTTGTCCAATGATTTAAACACGCTGGGATGTTTTTCCATCTTCGTGGGAGTTTCAGGTAGCCATCATTCATGGATCCTCATACTCACCTGTCCTGCGGCGGATCAAACTCCCATTCCCTACGCTAGAAGTGGGACGACTCCAATCTATGGAGCTTAAACCCTGGCATATCTTGGGTGTGGCTTGACCTCCCCCTTTTTCAGACAAGGTAGATTCGTTTGAATAATATGTCATTGGGGCCTGCTACCAAACCCTGTAACAATGGGTAAAAAATATGTTCATTTGTATGAAGGGGACCCTATCAACCTAACAAGACCCAAAATATGTGATGTGTGTGCCAGTGGCGCAGGCAGCAGATAGCTGGCAAGAAGCGTTGGAAGTCTTGGACATTTTGGAAGAAAGGCAGGAAGGAAACGGAAAAAACAAAAAAACAAGGCACACCATGCTACAAGTCAATGGTTTTTGAAATTTGTTGGTGAAATATTGGCGGAATATCAAAACTCCCCAAGGAACTAACCAGCCAAATGACCCTCAAGCTCCGATCAACAATATCTTTGCTCCTTACCTTTGTTCGGCTCCACCCCTTTCTTTTGTAACAAAGGTCTAAACTCGAAACTCCAAACAAAACTGACCGACCCCACGTCTCCAGGTCTCTAAGGGCCGATGTGATTAGCTTCAACAGCATCATTTCGCATGGACCTTCCCATGTCAAACGTCTACATGACGTCATGCGACAACGCAGGCAGCCTGGGCGGTTGGGATCTTCAGTAAGCTGGGATCACTGATGTGCAGGTGATGATGTGAGGTGATTTAGGTTGTTTTAGGTGGGTCGTCAATTTTCAATCAGATGTTTCTGTTCGGAAGGAATGGTTGACCCTGTATTGTTTGGGAGATTCAATTCATAATTTTTGACGAGCATATTTTTTCAAAAGGGGTGGCAACAAAAAAACAAACACCACCTAAGTACCTACAGATATATTTTTCCTCAGAAAAAAATCAAGGTAGGTTGATACCCGTGACATCCGACATCCCACTATTTGGGGTTGAACACATATGCTTTTTATAAATTTTGCTCATTGATAAACTGACATTGGATGGGTGAAAGATCTGAATGTCAATATATGCCTGGCAATCTCAAAAAGCAGGACATGCTCAGCCAGCTATATATGTGTTAGCCGGAGGGTAGGCAGTAGGCGGCCACCTTTTTGCTGCTTAGGATCAGCTGAAAGGCTAGTTGTCACTAATGGATCTTTTAGCAGTGGAATGTCCTTTCTAGTAATGGTAAATAGCCATAGCATCCATGCATGGTACAGTTACCTACATTTGGTTGGTTGATGTTTCTTTTTGATGTAGGCAAATATACCATTGTACTTCTCGTATCTTATATATCTTATAGTGAAAGTTGAGGAGCGCCCCGCGAAACGACCTAAGGTCTACCAGGATGCGGCGTTTATGTATGCATGGAAGAAGACGACAATTTTCAATATGATTCACCCTTAACATCACCTCAATTATTCAGTGCCTTTCTCTACAGAATTTACCTTGTATATAATTATATATATGTACCAGCACCTTCCAGGGGGTGCCAAATAAACCCTAAGGGATGGTTAATTGACACCCTTTAAAACCATTTGGCACCCTTTGGAAGGTTCAGGTATACATATTTGAATCAAGATATCAGATCTATGATCATTCATCTCCTTCCATGCGCATCTTTATTTTTCGAACTTTGAACATGTCAACCCTGCCAATTCACCAGGATTGAAGCAGATTTGGTCACGTGGAGTTCTAGCATTTCTGCTGCAGGCACGGTGAGCAGAGATGTTTTTCTTAGATATGCAAAGCTGTTTTTTTAGAAAGCTGGATATGTGCTTTAGCTAGTTTCAAAGCAATTTGTTTAGTTGTTACTTCGAATGTTTGGAGAAATGATCCGATCTGACTTGTGTATAGTTTTCTTTTAGACGGGTGCTTCAACCACCACCTTAGCAAGTCTACAGTCTAAATTGTACATTCTTACAGCTATAATCAAGCAAATGATCCAATTTGACCATGACAATGCTATTTCTCAAACGGGTTGAACCCACCAAAGAGTCTTACTGAGATCATGACTGCAATGAAGTGCATCTAATTATCAAGCCACCAAAATATATTTTGGAAACGCAAAAAAAATATGATTTCAATCCCCAAATTTTATTGTTGATTTGGTCATTTTTCTTTCCACCATCCAAAAATGGATGTACAGTAAATTTACTGCCGCCCAACCAACCAACCAACCAACCAACCAACCAACCAACCAACCAACCAACCAACCAACCAACAGGTCGCTGATTTTTTTTTTCGCAGGTTCATGGGAAGAAGCCTTGCAATACCTTTCCGAAGCCGATGGACTGATGAAAACCAGCAAGGGTTCAGAGGGTTTTGATGGACGTAAGGAGCACAATACCTGATGACATGAATGTAGCAGTTCAGATTTAGGCCTGCATTTCCCTTCCAAACTATGTAACTTGAGTTGTATCTAGCATATGTTATTTTATCATTTTTATTTTTTTCTTGGTCTTATAGAGTCTTATATAATCATGTTCCTTAGATTCCCGTTTTTTGTAAAACTCAAATTAGACTTCCAACCTTGATCATATTTTAACATTGCCACAGAGAACATTTCCCCCCAACGAATAAGCGAGATGTCATGAACCATTTGCCAAGTTGCTGTCACAAAAGCACCTGGTTGGGACCACACACAGACACCAAGCTGATAAAACAACGGGCCATACCTCCGTTAGATCGTTGGTCCCCAGGAGACGTGGACAGCGCAGTCATGAATGCAGCCATCACCGCTTGTGGCGAGGTGGAACATTTTGAGGATTTTTTTCCCTACCTGCCAGGTCCAGGTGTGCGTGTTTGTTTTGTTTTTTTTTTCCTGGAAAACATATCCTACCTTGGTAAAAGGAAAATCATCTTCAAAAAGGGGATATGATGTTTGTTCCCAGGGGGGTACTTGGGTTTAGTTGATTAGTGTTTCCAGTGATGTTTTTTGTTGGTTTTTGTAAGTGTACAACCATTCAGACAGAGATATACGGCGAGCCGGCATTGAAAGGGAGCAGAGATTTTTCTCCGCCAGGTATCATCTTGATTCAACTAGTGTGGGAGTTGTGATTTTTTGGAGCTTTAAAAGTATAATCACTGGGTAGTTTTGGAAATGTTGAGGAATGTGTCCTGTAATTTCATTTACTGTGGGAAGACTGTTCACTTTTCAGAAGTCGGGGAAAGTATCTGCACATAATTTAAAGAAGGTTTCGGGTTGAAGAAACCTCAGGCGTAAAGCAATGGGTGAAAGACGGATTGAAAATTGATATTCTTGGTTTCACCAAGAGGAAAGGTGTGTTTTCTCAAATGCCCTTGTGGTAGTTAGCATTTGGGATATTCATTCTGCCATTGCTCTCCAGTGACGATGGGCGGGGGGGGAGCCGGCGATTGATTTGGAACTGAGGGAAAATGTCCATATTTCAGTGCACGGGGTGCGTTTTGAGAGCGCCCTATAGAATCATGTAGAATCACCAAAAAGAACTAAGAACGGATCTAGTTTTATGAAATTTATTCAATGAATGTATGTCAAGAGGGCGTAAATATCAAAAAGATCAAAATGCACAGTACTGCAGTACCTACTTGTACCAAAAACAAGTTTCAGTACAACAGTTCCATCACCTTATATATGCTGTAGGTACTGTATGGTAATTTTGCGTTGCTTAGCTTGTCCGAATAAACTCTTGTACAGCAAAATGCTGTTTTTTTCCAGCAATTGATCCTAAACCCTCTGTCTTGTTTCCTGAAACCTGTCAAAGGTGTTTCACCCGTTTCAGGCTAGTCAATGGGAACGTGCACTACTACTGTTGTTTTCGCTTCTTGGACGACATAACTTAGAACGGAGGTATGGATTGCAAGTCTTGGACCAGAGTCAATTGAAATTTATGATGAAAGATATGGCAATGCAATCAATTGATGTTAGGCCGTGAAAAATTTGGGAAAGGAGGCATCTTAGTATATAGTCACATAGTTGCATAAATAGATGTTCACCTCGTGAATTCTCTTTGTAATTATTCTTATGCTGCATGAATATTGGGATGCCTTGCAAATTCGCAAATTCTGACCGAAGTCCATGCTGGGAGGCCGTCACGAATCTCATGGTTTTTTGAAGTGAAGGATATGGGGCTACCTGGAGCCCCAAATCACCTATTGTTTGAAGCTCAACCCACCAAAACAAGGCCTTTCCCAACAGAGAAAGGTCATTTGGGTTCCATTTACTGCGAGGGGGGAAGAATCATTTTAGCCACATTATTATGGACCCTGTGGGGAAAAATGCCTCCAAAATTAAGTCGAGTTTCATGGTTTGAAGGTTCATTTTTTTTGTTGGCAGGGATTTGTTTCTGGCTATAATCATCCATGTTTGCCACGATGTTTGGTAGACATCCTGCACCAAGATTGTTACATTTTGAGTAGGGGATCTCATATATATATATATATATATATGATTTCAGTTTATTTAGTTTGCAACTGTTACTGGGAGAAGGCAGCATCCCAACATATTCCCGTTTTCCAATGCTTTGAAATAGCATTCCAAAATGTTAGATAAATGATGCTCGCTAGCCCACATATACGTGCATTTATGCGAGTGGCCGCAATCAGGGCGAGTGGCCGCAATCAGGGCAAGCGTTTCCTACTCAGCAAACCCCCAAACATCACAAGTACGGCATCATCCAAAGAACTAAAACACCAAAATGTGGTGCACCTCCCCCCCCTTCAAAAACCGGGATGACGCTTGGTGGTGCCGTGGTTAGGCACTCCAAACGCGGCCTGATTCCAGACCTTGTGGGCTTTAATGCAGCCATGGCAGCATGCGATCAGGGCCAGCAATGGGCACCTCTGATGGTGTACAATGGTGGTTGAGATGTGGACAAATCGCAAAAGGGCTCCCTGAAAGGAAGCAAGCTGATGTAGGTGGTGGTTTCAAATATTTCTTATTTTCACCCCGAGAATTGGGGAAATGATGCAGTTTGACGAGCATATTTTTCAAGTGGGTGGGGTTGAACCACCAACTAGTGATCCATGTTTTTCTTTTGGGGTTGGCAAAGGTCGCGTATTTTCAGAGGGCAAAAGTTGCTGTTGGTTTCAAGTTGCTGTTGGTTCCCTGGACAGTCAAACACCTCCTGAGGTTTGGTATTTGGACCCCAAACATTTATTGTACCTAAAACATCGTTTCCTCCGGATGTGTCTAGGGATGTCCAGGCTTGATACAACCGACCTTTTTTTGTTCAGCCACCAAATTGATCGCTTTCTGTTTTTGTTTGTCTCCGGTGTGGACGTTGACTGAAGGATTTGGCCTTAGCATTGCTGAAGGATTTGCAGGTGCATTTTTGGGCTTGGTTTTTGTTCACGGGTAAAATGGGTGAAGTTGGTTCATGCTAGCGTATAGAACTGGGTGAGAATTTCCTATGTCCTTTCAACATGTGGAGGCTTTGTTTAGCACAACCAGGCGGCTTAAAATCCTGCGTGTCTCATGTTGATTCAACCTTCGTTGTGTAATCAAATCAAGCCTTCATGTAGATGCTTTGTTCCTTAGTTTATTTGGGTCTTGTCGTCGCTTTTGTGCAAAGAAAAAAAAGCTCCTGAAGGCAGATTTGGAGCCTAAGAGGTGAATCAGGTAGATCAGGAATTGTCCGGCTAATTAATGGAGGGTTTGCCAGCCTGACACATGTTCATTGTGGCAACGTTGTTAATGGGTTAATTTGACATGCTTAATGAAGGGTTTTTGTAGTTTGACATTGGTGACTTTGATGAAGTACCATTTGGCCGCCATCACCATGCCAAGCTGAATCTAAGCGAGGGGTCAGAGACAGAGAGGTGTTGTGTGCCTTTGCTCATAATCCTTATTATCTCTACATCACATGTGTTCATAAATCATACAGAAGGAACATAAGAACGATGATAATGATACATTGTAACAGTGAGGTGATGATGACATTGATGGTGACAAGCGCACTTAACGACTGAACTATGTACACAATGTATACCGATCAAGACGGAAGTACGTTTTCAGCCACTGCCAGGAGCAGAAGTTGCAGCCAAGCATCATCAGTTTTAGCTCTGTCGCCAGTGCTTGCGAGCCACTTGGGCAGATCGGAGCTGAGGGAAAAAACTCAGCTCCATTCATTCTACGATGAGGTCAGGTAGGAGATTGGCATCGGCATTACTGTATATTACACTTGATAATTTAATAGGTTGTGGGTTGCCAAAACGCTGCAACAGTTTGTCAATTGTCTACTCCCCCGAAGAAAACGAACATGGAACCTGAAAATCACCACTTTGAACAGAAAAATAAGTTTTCGGGGGCCAGCACCCCTATAGGTATACATTGGATCTACCCCCACAATTATTACATTTTTAGTAGGGGATCTCTGTAAACCTGCCTTTCCCACTGTTACTGGGTATCTAGAGGGTTTAGATCAAAGGTATACACCCCCGGAAGTTTAACCGCTCGCCCCTGAAAAAAGTCAGACGATCCTCAGGGGCGTTCGCTGTTAAACTTCAGGTGGGTACATAAAAATGTGCATCACAATTTGTAACGACTATATAAAGGCATTTGTTTTATGGTTGGTAGATCAAATCTTTCCCAGATGCTGTATGGAAGATTCACAATCAAAGGTATGGGTATCTAGTGTTGATGGAAAATTGTTTCACCACCGAAAAATTCGTATGAAACCATGTAAATAATGGTATATTTACCATATCAAGGTGGGCATATCTTGGGGTTATAACCCATTGAACCTAACCCTTTCATCCTAACTTCCTACATCCAAGTTGGTGAAACTTCAGGTGGGTACATAACTTTTGTTACGCCTCCTGAGGCGATCCAAGCATTGGCCGAACGCCTTGGAGTTACTGAAAACCTTACAACAGAAAGGGCTTCGGTGCGATGATGTGGCCTTCAACACGGTGGGGGGGGTGGGACGGATGCAGCGGGTTTTTGGGGAACGGGAACAAGGGACTGATTTCAATGGGAAATAAGGGAACAGCACCATTTTATACAGATGTAGCCAGGTTCGGCAAGGAGAAGTGTGCCGGATGATTTTTTTGTGTGGGTAGGAAAGGATGTTTTTTTTTGGGGGGGGAGGGGGGGTTCAAGCATTAATTTTTGAGGTGTTTTTGATGATTTTGATGTTAGTCTTATAGACTTTGACCCCGCCATGCTGAATTTAGGCCGATGTTAGACCAAACCACTGAGGTCACTCTTTTGAATAGGATTAGGGAATGAATTGCCATGTTCTAAAAGCAGCCAGCTTTTTTGGGTGGACATTTAGTCCAAATGGTTTAGTAAGGGAGATCCCCTTTCCAACATGACATGAATTCCACCCTTGTTGACTTACGAAGTGAATTTTTGATGTAAAACAAAAAGTTAGTTTCCTGCAAAAATATATGTTTGACACGTAAGTGTGTTCTACCTAATATTGTGTATAGGAGATGTTAGTGGATGTGTTGCCATGCCATGGGTTCCGTTTCGGCTGGTGACTGGTAGGTGATGAGTGCCTCCACCAATGGACAGCAATGGGAGCGTGTAGCTTGCCTTGCGGTTTCCGTGGGTAGAAACCCCTGCTCCATGTGGTGCATGTATTTTGTGTTTAAAGATTCTAGGAGGTTTTGTCAAAGATCTTTTATGTTTGGCCCCTTGGGGAAATGATCCAATTTGACTATATTCAAAAGGTTGTGGTTTCACCATTGCCCACATTTCGGGGTTTTCCAAAAAGAACATGTACCCCCCAAGTGACTGCCGCTTCACCTGTCCTAAGGCCCTTGGTATTCTGCAGCTACGTGACGGTATGTCAATGAGTGTGGTTTCTTGCAACTGGGCCTGCAAGGCAAGAACAGTGGTGCACCAAGTGGTATGATGTTATTTAGATTTATTTTATTAACATTTTAATTATTATTAGTTCTTCATATATATATATATCTTATTAATGTGTGTTATTCACATATTAATTGTAATTATTCTTACCTCTTAGTCTTAGCCCTTACCCTCACTACACCCTATTTCCCTACCAAAACCACAGTTTCAAATTGCTTGGCTGAAACTTGAGGAAGACTTGCATAGAATCCGACAAAGAAGTTCCCAGTCATATATTTGTTTAACCAAATGTGGTACCATTAATAACATCAGTAGAAGTGACACTGCAACTGCGACATGGCAAGATCACTGCCTTGTTGCTTGCAACTCTCATGGAGTCAGTTGAAAACCTCTAAGATCAAAGGTTTTCAGTAGCATCCTCCCTCAAGAAGTCCATTAATAATAGACCTTACCACCTCGCAAACCAAAATCCCAGCAAAGGGCAGGGCATTGGGTGGTCGAAATATTTTCCCAGGGTAAGTTTGTATCACTCATCAGGGCGTTGTTTTTTGCCCAAACCATGGGCCGGAGTTGTTTCATTCAGCAAAACCATGCACACATGGTTTCCAGGTGTGTGGGTAAATACTTAGATATACATACATAGATATGTGTTACATATGTCATATGTAATATACTATTTATACTTGAGTCACCTTTTTAGTTTCTGTTTTTGTTCTTATTCTGAATTAACTTTGCACCTTTTTTCCCTAAGATCTATTGGATAATCATCAAACACCCATGGTTATCATCCTACCTTTTTCAGGTAACGCAGCCATCACTGCCATGGCAACTGGAGCATTGGCGGATGACGCTCAAGCGTTGTTGGGAAGGCTCGGAGTTGCAAAAGCTGGGGTGAAGCCGTCGGGGCCAACCCTCCAAACCCATCCTAGGTCCTAGGCTGTTTGGCATACCAAGCAGGTCAACAGAAATTGTTTCAAGAATCCTCGAAATAAGATATTTTTGCCACCTGGAAGGTATATAGATGGGGCAACTCCCATGTATTGGTTTATTATTAATCATGGCCCCTTTGCTTTGCCGCCCGGTGTGGTCAGCAAAAACCACACACTCATGTCTGTTTTTTTTGGTAAGCCACACAAAAAAGTTACATCTTTTCGGGATTTCTCTTAGCGCCTGAACAAACAAATGTTGGCATTGGAACCTATTTGGCTATCCACTATACCTATGTCAAGGGCCACAAACATCCCTCAAAGCCACGGAGTTGATGAGATGGGGAAATATGATTTTCTTATGAAATGCAATTGAAAAATGTGGAATTTAGACTTGAACAGACACTACACGATGATTTGGCAAGAGTTCTTGTTGGTGAAGCATGGGCTTTTAATTGATCATCTACATGTTGGTTAATGCATATATTGGTTTATATGAAGCCTTTGTTAGCTTATCTTAAAACTGCTGTGCTAAGAGACCACGACTTTCGCATCTTCCATATGTCATGGGAAATAAGGCCTTATTAAAGGATTATTAACCACCATGATACTGGGTATAGCGCTCGTACTTTGATAATCCTTTAAAAACGCCTGATTTCCTGGGGGGGGTAGCGGGGGGTGCCCTTAGATCACCATGATTCCATATGCCAGGATGTTGACTTCTCGCTTGAGCCCGTCGAGCATCACTTGGAACGCTGTAATGGCAGCCAGTTCTGCTGCACGACAATGGCAGTCCGCGTTGGACATGTGACCTTTTTGCACCAAAATTTGCCAACAAATCATACGAAGCACGTCGTGTTTAACCCTTAGATTCGCTAACTTTATCAAACATGAAGGAGATAAATGAGGTCTTTTTCAAAAGCCTTGATAAAAAACGTCTTATTGAATTTCTGATGACGATATAGAACTTTGGTGAGTTTTTTTCATTGGGTGGTATTTGCATGGTATTGTTGCTTCCTTGTCTCTTTGAATGAAACACTTGCAATGAGAAAGAATGCAGAAAGAAGGTGATGTGATAAGTATATCACCTCTTCATTTGTTCCTGCCTTCAACCACCCAAAATAAAATTGGTTTAAGTGGCCATAGGCTACACATATGTCGTATGTACACACGTATGCATGTATATGCCTTCAGTATAGATGATTCTTTGCAGTTGTTCCCAACATCAAGTTACCCAAACACAATGCAGACATTTACTGGTACTGTTGATGGAAGAAATCCTGCACCACCTGGGATGTTTTTTAACCCTGTAAATAATGGGATGAACTACCAACCTCAACTGGTTAGCCGGATTTTGTCCATCAACAGTATTTACATCTTGCCAATATCTACAATACCGGTGGTGTTTTGGTGACTTTTTGGTGCAAAGGCATCGAAACTTAAGGCTCGAAGAGATGCACCATGGCATGGTGCGCTGTGATGGTTTAGCGTTGGCAGCTGCTGTGGAAGCGTTGAAAGGTGGCTTTTCCAGAGGTGAGATGTTTTGTTAGCCACGATGATTGGAATGAGATTTCCAGGTGGTGATTCCGAATCGAAAAAACCTGGTTCAGGCCTCACTCTAAATGGTGGAGAGATCCGGAAATTCCATCATCATTTTAGGACTTAGATGGTGGTTCCAAAAGATTTTTTTATGTTCACGGCCGGAAATTGCGAAATTTCATGATCCAATTTTGACTGACGCATATTGTTCAATGGGTTTGGAAAACATCAACTAGGAACAAACAAAAAACAAAAGGTAGCTGCTGAGTTGGTGAAATCTAGGTTGGTGAAATATTTCCGTTTGGCCAGATTGATGCTCGTTGCTTAATTTGTTTAAATTGTTTTTTGGGGATAATTATTAGGGATATACCAGTTGGAAAATAGAAAATTGCCAAGTTTTGTGAACACATAATCAACTATAAGGATCTCTATCAATCAACCGATGTAGTTGTATGTAACATGAGAAGTGGACACTGCTCAAATATAAATGGATGTTTGCATACCCTGGCGAAAACAGAAAACAATCTTCACCCACCAAAGCTGGAAAATCAGAAATCTATGGGCAAAATCCCCAAATGAGAATCATGAATCATGTATGAAACACACATTCCTAGTAGGGGACACACGTTCCTGGAGGCCTAGTCAGCCAAAGTCTTATGATCTCTATAGTCCTCAACTGAATCATACGTATGAATGATGGCATATGGCGGCTGTGTTTTTGTTCATGAAGATTTTGTTTCAGCTTATAGGTGGGCAAAAATGCAGAAACTAGTTGGTGGTTTCAAACATTTGTTATTTTTTGCCTCGACCTGCAAAGATGATTCAATTTGGATGAGCATATTTTCTACATGGGTGGCTCTCATAGTCCAAAAAAACTATGAAATATCATTTGGTCAAAATATAGCGACCTCAAACGACCTCGCCCCAAATGGTAGTGGTTCGGTAAAGGAAATCCCCTTATTTAAGGATATGAAAATCCATCTCGGTGAAATATTACAATTGGGCCAGATATCATGAAATGATACCCCGCCCTGAAACTAACAGCAACTTTATCCCTGAAAATCCGTGGGACTGGAAGATGATTCATTTCCTTTAGGGGGCCTGGCCTATTTTCAGGGGGAAAAAACGCTCGCTTTGGGAGTGTAACTTGCTAGAGCTTTGGGTTGATCCCCCAAAATACCGAAGAATTAAGGAAGCAACCCACGATTTTTCCAAGCATGGGAAACTTTTGCAAGCTTTTTGGAGCTAGCCCGATAAGAGGTCCAAAGTTCAGTGTATGGCTTAGATTTGTATGGTCATCTCTTATATGTTTACATGTTTTTGTTGGCAACTATGATGATTTTTTGTTCAAAGGATCATATCACAAACCCATGAGATCAATATGGGTGTTTGCTTGAATGGTGGTACCCCCATTTCACGCCCCAAAGTGATCATTTTTAGTAGGAAAACCCATGGGTTTGTTGGGGATTTTAGGAAACCCCCATATATGGTGTGTAAATTTACCTACATTTATTCGATGTGACTGCAAAGGGATCCTAGGGATCCCTTGGGGCACCTGGCACCCTGGAGTGACCAATGAGGTTGGCATGTGCAGCTAGTGCCACAATTAAAGGACTCCAAAAAATGGCGGATTCCAGAGGTGAGTTGGATATGTTTTGTATGGGTTTTGTGAGTTGGTCTTATCATACCCTCCCGTTATATATGCCTAGACATTTACATATATAATTATTGAATCATATATATATATATTTACACTATATGTCATTGCATATCTATATATACTTATTACATAGATATAAATATATGTTTTTTAATTTGTACATACAGCTCTGAAAATCAATGGTTGGAAGATGAAATTTCCTTTTGAGAGGCATGGCCTATTTTCAGGTATGTTTGTTTCAGGGAGGGTAGCTTATATATAGTTTCCCTGGATTTTTGGTGAAAATCTTCCATGAAAACTAACATTTTGGCCCCCTGAAAAAGGATGCTTGGAAGACGGGTCCTTTCCAAAAAAAATCAAAATGTATAATGTATAGGAGACCTTGATGAATTTTCCGCGGGGCCAAATCGAGAGGCCCAAACTTGCGCCTCCAAGTGGTTTCTTTGTCATTGTTTTTTGTTTCATCATTGGCAATGCTAGGCATTAATGTAGTACATAGCATTGCAGAAACAAAATAACAGGCAAATCCTGCTGGGAAGACTAGGTTTTGAGTTTTGACCATGTCATGGCTCGTTTTTTGTAGCTGATGCTAGAGACCGGACTTCTATAATTGTTTTGCAAAATTAGCATCTAGAAAACAAAGACAAACCATGAAATTGTCTAGTGTGATTGAGAGTACACAATGGTCCCACCTGTTTTTCTTGAGGCAAAAAACCCGTCAATTTTTCAGGTGTAAGAATCTGTTTGTCTAAGGGAGTGGCTAATTTGGCACCACTCAAAACATCTACAGCTTGATGGTGCCGACGTCGTCCAGGAGTTGCGCGATGCTGTGCTCACAGTGACGTGGGATGGAGCAAACAAAAGTGGGCCTTGTTGTTGGGTGTTGGCAAGTGCATTTCTCAACCTAAGTGGAGCAGCTTTCGAGAACTAGTACGATTTAAAGATATATTTAATTTGATGAGTGTAGAACTTCACATTTTTCATGATGGTATTTCATGCTTTTGTTGTAAGCCGTACAAACTTGGAAAGATGCATACACCTTGGTTTTGTAAGACGAATCATCCTGGAGTAGATACTGTACCAAAAACTCTGGGCATTTTGGTGTAGTTTGCTTGCAGGGATGCCCCGGAAATCTAACATGACAATCGAACATCCACCGTTTGATGACGGTTTTCCTATTGAAAATAGGGGTTTTCCAATGTCATGTTAGTTTTCAGGGGTGTACTTCAATTCTGTTTGCCCGCAAGCTTATCTACCTTCCCTTAAGCTAACAAGTCGTCCCTGAAAGTTGGTGTTTGGAAGATGAAAGTTTCCTATGTTAGTTTCAGGAAGGATACTTCCTTTGTTTGTATATCATTTGTTAGGCTTTAGCCTATTCGTCTCCAACCCTAGAGTTGAATTGGAGAATTTTCACCTTGGAGGAAGACATTTCCCAGAGGTGTGGATAGCTATTTTATCTCGATTAGTGCCAGAGTGCTTGAAGTAAACCGACCTTCGAAACCCACCCTGGCCTTGAGATGTGCAATTTTGACGATGCAAGTACATGTTTGCTTAAGGGGTTTCAATGTGGGGGGAATCCACCCCCTAAGATGAATGCCATACGTATACTTCCAGGCGATTTTCGTGGAAGTGGTTTTGTTTCGAAGCACCTTGAATTTGCGATGAGTACAGGCTCAAGCAGAAATGGACATCCACCTCAAAACAACAATATAAACTTTTTATAATTGTTCATGTTAAGGTTTTGATCAACATTTTGATTTTGACATGTTGACATAATTGATATTTTGTTTCACATGTTATGTTGTATCAGCGGCATACATTTCCCGGGACCGAGCTGTTTGCGAAATACGTGTTTCTGGTGGTTTTGGGTGGGGTGCGTGGGTTGTCCTTTCATTTGCAGCCAGACAATTTCTCATTGTCTTCGTGTCCTTCTTGGCAATGTCCATCGAACTGAACACTCTGGACGACGTGGGTAACTCGGATGCATCATAAATCTTCCAATGTTTTTAAAAGGGTTCCCATGGCGGGTTCAATGCTGGTTCAACTATCCACCCTCATGGCATACCACTAATAATAGGCCTTAAAATAACCCTGGGGTGGCCTTACATAGCAAGACACTGTCAGATCTCCCTCAAGTCATGGCGAAAGCCTTCGGTTTCAAGGAGATTCCAGTGTATGTTTCGAAAGAGGGATGAGTTCCGTTGAAACAGCCATGGTTCTCAGAATGGCCCTGAGAAATGTGTTTCCTTTTTGTTGAAGCTTCATCATTTTGAAGACAAACGGAGAAACAGTTGAGATGAGTAAAAGAAGAAGACCTGGTCTTTACTGGGAGATCCATTTAATTGCAGTAACAGGTTTTATAAGATATGTCATTTTTTTCCACCCTTATGGAGGGGGTGACTCCAAAATATAAATCCCAGACCCTTATGGAACTTCTTAAAATACACTCACACATACAATATTATATATATATACCTATAGATAGGAAGTGGGTTGGAACCCCTTTGATTGGGTTGTACATCGCTTAGGTATCATATATCAGTTTGTTGACTTACTGACTAGTTATGACATTCCAGGAACACCCTATATTAATGATTGAGCAACTACACTAACTACGTAATCTGAAGGTAGCAGGCAACTTGTGTCAATCCTGGAGGTCAATCATGGCATGGCATGGCAACATGACAGCCTTGGCTAGGCAACGAAGAGCCCGAGTTCTACGAGAAGAACACTGTTTTGGCCAACGACTGCCAGGAAGGGTGTGGAGAACGGAGCCAGCCCATGGTGCTGAGCAAGTGAGGTCTTGTTGGCTTGTTCACCGTGGTGAGATCACAATGACATCATCACTTTTGGGGAAGATCTTTGACATGTTCCAATCAGTTTTTTTGACTGCAAATCTAAGGAAATGGATGGAAATGGTTTGTGTGTAGTAAGTGGCTAGTGGCAAATGTTGCCTTCATGTGTCCTACCAGAAGTGAAATCATATCCGATTTACTAATATTTACTAAACATGTAGCTAACCCACCCAGGACTGTGGTTTCAGACATATCAACATACCATAACATAACATCCCCCTAAGATTGAGCTAAGCTTGCTCAGACACCTTGCTAAGATGAAATTTCTTTGAATTTGGGTCAACAAGATCCCCCATAAATCATGATTCCAACCGGGGGAAGTAGTTGAAATTGACAAGCAGGTCTAGACTGGTGACGCTTTACAAACTCACAAGTAAAAGAAACAAACGAGTGTTTTCCTTGTGGAACTGTTTTTTCCATGAAGGACCATGGACGCGCGACACTTCATCTTCATTTCTCCGGCCACTTGGATCGGTGAAAACCAGGAGTCATGCTGCAGATCACCTGGGTGGATCATTCCGATTGGAAGATCCTGTCATGTTTTTTTCCTGTTGTTTGGGGTGAGATATGGGATTTGGTGGTCGAATTTTCATTCGTTGTTTCAGCAGAACATGGAAGGCAGTTCACGGAATCGTGGTTTGACATGTTTGAATCATACATGTCCGCCGCAAAATCAGATCCCAACCCACACAAGTGGTTTGCTTCTATTTGCCAAGAATATTCAGGGAAAAATCATTTGATTCTACATCCACATGTTGTGTTGATTCATTTTTTCATCTTCGAGTAAATTTAAAGGTCGTTTGAAACGAAAAACCAACAAGTCACAGTCCCATTTCATCACTTCTCGGTCGCTCGAGTTCGTTATGCTCAGTTCCCCCGCCCCAATGCTTTCGGCTGGTTTTGTTTGCGTCATGAGCCGTTTAACGGGGCAAATTGTCCTCTGAACGATGAACTTGGATGATAGTGGGTTTTTGTATGGTTTAGCGAAATAGTAAGTAACTGCAGGTTAAAACGTCTTTTTTCAACCCCTAGGCTTACTAAGATATCCTTTTTCTATGATTGAGGGTGAACAAATCCCTTGAACGAAAGTGTTCATTCGCACTTCACCTAGGAAAATCGCCGATTGGGCATAGGCTTTGTTTAGTTCCTCCCCAAAACTAACATGACATATATAGCCGTTGAAAATAACACCCCTCACCCCAAAAAGGCAAGTAATTATAAAATGAATTTCCCAAACACCATTTTGCAGGCATGAAAATGCTTTGTTTTTTTTTAAGGGAGTGTGTCACATTCCTTCAATCAAGGCCTGAATGGCGTCGACTTTGACTTGAGTGTTCCTGAGCACTGCTTGGGTGATGAATTGATGCATGCCGTGCGTCACTTGGACACGAGAAAGTGCAAGGGAAGATGATGGAAGAAGCTAATGAAGCATTTATTTCAGTGGATTCGGTCTAAACCTACAGAAGCAAACTTACCCTAAGACTCTCATGTTCAAAAACATGAAACATATCGGTAGATGATGTTCGTAAAATTCGGGAGTGGTTTTAAGTGGTTCTATATCGCGTTATCCGGTTTTTCCTTGTTTTTGTTGGTGACTTGTGACATATTCTGACGAGGGTGATTTGAGGCGGGTGAGTGTTGTTTTGAGCGATCGGACAGGCCGTAAACATGTCATATCATGTCATGTTTAAGATGTTTAAGTAGTCATCTTAATGACCTAATGGATAGTGGGAAATAATGTGGGGTGGCTGGCCAATTAAAAACAGGCACCTCATCCAAGTTGTTAACTTTCCCTTTAGTACAAGAGGAATCCTCCCAAGATGGCCGATTTTTTTATCATAAAACTTCACATCGACCTTGCCCCCAGACATCCAGGGCCACCGAACTGGAGGAGGTATGACTGGATGTCCAGGGTCAGTGTTGTTAACATGTTCCCAGCCTATAAATTTCTTCATGGCTGTATGACAGGTCTAGGCTTGGCCATTTTTTGAAGGCTTCACCTATAGGTCTTGACCTACAAAAACTGGGGAAACATCTCCAGGATGGCTATTAGAGATATTGTCCCTGAAACTAGCAGCTTGCCACTACAAATTGATGGTAAAAGTCGAAGTTTCCTGAGTGGCTCCCGGCCTATTTTCAGGGGCAAACAGATGTAAGTTTCGGGGAGATAGCTATGACACCGACCTGCTGCTATGCGATATATGAGGCCAGCGCGTGCCGCGCAAGCATGGGGCGAATGCTTCTTGGAAGAATTTGTTTCGTGGCGTTTCGCGGGAAAACAGCTGGATTTCTGATTGGCCATGAAGATTGGCGTTTCTTTCTCAAGGTTTCCATGCGCATGAAATTGGGTTTCTATGTTGGTAAGTTCAGTGCCAGAACATGTATCCAGATTATTCCAGATCTACAGTTTTTTGTGCTTTGGGCTTGCTTTTGGTGTCACCCCCCCAAAAAAAAAACAACAGACAAAAATCAAGTCCATTTTGTGACTTGAGTGACTTGCGACAAAAGATTCTGATGACAGATCTTCGATCTTCTTGTTTTGTGCGTTGTGACAAGGTCTTTGTGTACTTTGATGACACCAAACTTTGCATGAACAAGACGCTGAAGGAACAAGGTGTGCAGCACCTCGGCATGATATCACGGGCCTGGCAGTTTGAAGTCCAATATGCCCGGCAAAAGTTTCTATGGTGATTTAAATAGAACATGTGAAATGAAAAGGCTTGTATTGAAACAGCATTCTTTTTAGTGGTCAATGTTGTTGTTTGTTTTTTTTTGTGTGGGGAAGGTCAAGATTACTTCCGTTCAAAGTGTTAAGGGATGTATAAAACCTTGTAAATAATGGGATAAACTACCTGTCAACTGGTGCAGGATTTCTTCCATTCTTCCATCAACCGTTTGTTTCAGAAGTGTTTTCCCGGAAACCTCAACAGAACGGGTGCAATTTTCAGCCTGGAATCTGGCTTTTGGGGCTGGATATTCTGAAACTCTGAGGTTACACCCATGATGGAACCATGATATCGCAAGAATCCAATCAATTAGACCTTAGTATTTTAAATAGCAGCTTATCACGAACGCAAAGTGGTTGAACAAGTCCTTACATTCCAGAAATTTAATGGCTGGATACCCAAAGATTGCTTGTACTTATTGTACTTAGATTCCTTTTGGAAACCATCATTTTCAAATTCCATATTCAACGGGGGGTACCAACCGAGGCAGTTTTCCTCCTTGTGTTATGTGTATCTTCGACGCAACGCGTCAGACTCTCAATTCGGTGATTGGTGGCAGAATGACGGGCGGTAAGGATCCGCAAAAGAATGCAGATTTCTGTTGGGAAGAACATGCAAACATCTGTAATACATTATTGTATCATTTATTTGGTGATTATTTGGTTGTATCCTTCTCAGATGCCAGTGAAAGTGCAAAAAAACACGTGACATATAGATTTATATCGTATATAAGTATAAGTCATAAGTGTAGTTCTTTTTGGGGGCGGGGTTGGGGGCAGCTATTGGTTGTACCATCCCGGTTCCGACCTGGGTTGTCCCCCTTCCCAGGATGCCAGTCACCAACAGGATCTGAAAACATCTTTGGATCCCGGGATCCCTAATATGGCTAACATTTTTTTTGCCACGATTACTGGGAAGCCGGGACCACCCAAGTCATACCGAAATTCCTTTGGATTTACCTCCCCCTTTCCCCTGAAGAAATTGAGTCTAAACTTTGTGGAACAAACGTCCTCATCGAAAATCAGCAAATATAAGGCCGCCGGTCATTAGTACGGTTTCTTGTGATTTCTGGATATTCAACATATGGGTTTTGAGGTACAAAGACTAGGTCCTAGGTGCTTTCAAAGATTTCTGTTCACCCCCTATTTGGTCGAGATTCCCAATTTGACAACTATTTTCAACTGCACTGAAACCAACAGATGGTCATTTGGGACGCAAACATGTATGTCAGATAATTTTCATTTTAGGCTATTGACTGTCAAGTTAGTGCTGAGTAATGAGCTTTTGCGGGACCAAACAAAAATCCATCACATATCTCTCAGAAATAGCACATAAGGATCCCATTTTCACGGGTCTCATGGTAGCTACACTTTCGGGGTTATTTTAAGGTGTATAGCTGACTGTAAAATTGTGTATGAAACATGAACATTAGGTGGGAATGTCTGCAGCCAGCTATGTTAGTTGACAGGAGTGTAGCGTTTCATTCCCCTGAGTTCGTTTGCTCCAGAGGCTTCAAGCGTGGACACGTTTGCGTCGTCCAGCAGACCCGGAGGAGGAGACAGATGTTTTCGATGGCGCGGGGAAACAAACACTCTGGGGGAAATCTGGGTGGATAGATGTACCAAAAAAAGTAGGAAGGTGGGGCAGGAGGTCGGGCAGATAAGGAACATGGTGGTATTAGTATATAATAATTATAAGTCTTTGTTTTTCTGGTTGGTCTGGCAATTTGGGTGATGTCTTGATGAGATACTTATACATGTTTTGGAACATGTCTTGCAGTTTTGTGATGTATAAACCCTGCTGATTCATTTTGGCTCCCCAAACAACTAGCATGGCAACATCATGGAACCTGGAGATAGGCCTCCATGGAAGAGGAACTGTCTTACCCAAACACTCCACAAGTCAACCTTCACCACAACTTGGACTATATCATACCCATACCATCCCTGTATTTTACCTACATTTAGCATAAACTGAAGCCAAATGTGGGTACTGTAGATATTATAGTTCTATATATTTGTATATACATGGATGGTTTGGGATTTATACCAACAACATCTTTTAGTTCAAACCCTAAGGGATGTTGTTTATGCATCCATTATCACATTCGGCACAGCTTGGGAAGATATGCAGGTATGTTTTGGATTGTTTTGGGGCATTCCTAAGCCCTGGCTCACAGTGGGTAGATAATTGATTCTTATGAAGGGAACCCTGTTTGCCCTCCAGTAAACTAACATGGCAATGGAAATTCACCTTTTCCGATAGGAAATACATCTTCAAATGGTGGAGTTTACCGGAGGGGAAGCTTCATTATCCAACCCAAGGTGTATTTGTATACATCCCAGAAATCTAACATAGATACCAAAAATGGCCATATTTTAAAGGAACCACCTTTTTCCAAACCCATCATTTTGGGTATCCAGCCGTTAGTTTTCGGGTTTGGCCGGATGTATACATGTTGGTGTCCAACTACCTCCAACGCCAGGTATGACAGAACTGCTCTTGGAAGAAACACAACCTTGGGCGGCCATCGCCTGGGAGTTGCCAAGTAGCTTGAAAAGTTTGACCATTGGACGCTTGGAAACAAACAAATATACCAACACCGTGATAATGGAAAGTGTTGAGTCAGGAGTTATGTCATGAGTCACAGTTTGGGCAGTGTTTTGTGTTTTTTATGTTTCTCTATTTTTGGATGAGGCGGATTGACTAAATGGGGATGAGGGGTTGTGAAATTTGAAATAGTCGATCCTGAAAAAGGTATACTAACTTTAGGAGTACAATCAACTGGAAACTAAGGAGCTGGAGAAAACTCAGAATAGCTTATCACGGGCTTAAATATTGAAACCTGTGTGGTTCTAGGGTTTTTGGAAGGCATATGTGTCCTTATTTTCGTTTGGGGGCATGAGGAGAGTCGTATAAAGGGGGTCTACCGGTCCATGATCAACTAATCCGTACTAAAACTTGAGAGAACTCCTTTGCTAAGACTGCACAACTCTGAGATGAGTTTGGGTATTGTGGGTCTTTACAAACATGGTTCACTAAAATGTTGGACTTGTAACAGGTAACCACCCTGAGCTTTTCACCAAGGAAGTAATGAAAAGCATGTACTTAAAGGCTCTCAAACGGGAAATACTACGAGTATTGTAGCTGGATTTGCTTGCCAGCGATGTGTTTTCCGGCCCGTCTGAGGAGAGAACGTTCATGAGAATATGCGTATGGAAGGAGCACCTCGGTTGTTACGTACCAAACCATACTACAATAGAACATGGAGAGATGAACACTTAAGGCAATTTAGTTGGGTGAATCACACTCACGGTTGAGTTTTTTTTTTTGTATGGCTTGAAATTTAGAACAACTGCCAATGGAAGAAATCCCGCACCACCTGGGATGTTAAAAACCTGTAAATAATAGGCTAGACTACCTATCAGCTGGTGCAGGATTTCTTCCATCAACAGATCAAATTTTAAATGGTGTAGGATTGGAGCCGTGATGTCCAAGACTCCTAGACAGCCGTTGGCTAGCTCCTGAAACTTACAGAATTTAGCAAACCAAATGGCATGGGAAAGTGGACATGAATCGTAAGGGATCATATTGTTGAACCAAAAACGCATGCATACAGTGACTCGACTGTATAGACTCTACTAGGCCATTTTCGGCTTCATATATGCAATCACATGGCACATGTCACTGCTCAGGAACCCCGGGCAATGTGGGAAAATTTTAGGTCAAGTATACCTGTGCTCCTCGAAAAAATGGCCAAATGTGCTGAAGCTCCGAGGTGAATTTGCCCAACAACCTTGAAAAGCTGACCTTCCAAGGCGTCCTGGTCCTGAAAGCATGCCGATTATCAAAGTCAGGGGGTCATTATGAATTACCAATTTGGGGGGGTCAAACAAATGCAAATGTATGATGATTTTGAGGGTTTTCCCTTCTTACATTGTAGTGTTTGGGTTGGTTTTTCTCCTGACCCCTGTAACAG
Source organism: Breviolum minutum Mf 1.05b.01 (assembly GCA_000507305.1). NCBI lineage: Eukaryota > Dinophyceae > Suessiales > Symbiodiniaceae > Breviolum > Breviolum minutum. The sequence continues at coordinate 35,462 of DF241980.1, read as the reverse complement.
TGATTTTTATGAAGTTGGATGATTATCGCAGCCCCCTGAGCACTGCTCAAGAGTGACAAGAATAATTTCTTCATCTTGAGTGTGTTTTGGCCGTTGTTAATCTTTGAGTTTATTTTGTGGGGCTAAGAATGTACCCACTGCATTGAGCACAGTTTGTGAGGTTGCAAGGTGTATGAAGTGTATGAAGTTTACTAGGCTGATGCAAATCATGGGTGTGTTCAACATGGGTAGCTCATGGTCGTACCAATAGGTGAATTTAAAGTGAGCTTATCTTTTTGCACAGATTGTTCCTGGGCAAAGTCGTGATAGTTTTCCGCCGACCGCAGCAACAGCAACAACAACAACAACAACCACAGCAGCAGCAGCAACAACAACAACAACAACAACAGCAACAACAACAACAGTGATTAACAACAACAACAACAACAACAACAACAACAACAACAACAACAACAACAACAACAACAACAACAAAAGCAACAACGTAACAGGATGTCATGTTGTTTTTTTTTCTTTTGTGAGGCTTCTTCAATCGCAACTTGGAGCACGTGAATCTTCCACGTGGCCTAAAACATTTGACCTTCGGCTGGCTCTTCAATCAGAGTCTTGAGGGCAGCTTGCTGCCAAGCAGCGTCTTGGTCGCCCATGGGAATCCCCGGGAATCCCTACGCTCCTCGAAGACTAACATAGACAATTGGGAAAACCACCATTTGAAGATGTATCCACATTTGAAAATGGTGATTGTACACTGGAATGTGAGTTTTTTGGCGGGAATGTACCACTAGTAGCTGGTACAAAAGGATGGGGGTGGAAGTATATTTTTTGTTGATCCCATGATGTTGAATTGTGTGGGGTTTCTCATTTTGGTTATGGCAAACCTTTCCAATCCTTTTCAAGATCAATCGAACGTGGGTTGCTTATGAAACGAAATTTTACTGTGTCGGTTGACGTGTTCATATTGAGGATATTTACGGGACAAAAGTCTGCATAGAACCGATCTGTGATTTGAAGAAATGTAAAGTTTGATGATGTACATGCCTCTTAGTCTATTTGATTTGTATTAGATTATTCATCACATGTGTATGTAAGTATTGTCCATTTTTAAATTTGATAGGTGGAACCTTGAGTTGAAATTTCAACCAACGTCCATTTGGTTCACCAGTACATCCTGAGATGATTTGTGTGTTATACTGACTTGGTGATAGTGATTTTTCTGTTTGTTGATACATCTGGCATGGAAGACACATAGTGAAAGGCTTCAACAGATATCATTAGTCTGTTCTGACAAAAAGACTTTAATTTCACATCTTTGGGAGAGTGCACGGGTCAAAAAAGATGATGTAGTCTCAACAAAGGGATTTGCCTGACATTTCCTGACCTCGAAAGTATCTCTGAATCATTGTGGAATTGTCGACTTAATGATGGTAAGTTGATTCGTGTGTGGTTTGTTTTCCATTTGGGAATCCCATAGATCTTCGGGAAGTTGTGGAAACATGAGGCCTGTTGTCCTTGACCTTTGGAGGCGCCCGAAACGGGTCAAAAATCCCTGAAAGTTTAAGACCTGAAAATGGATGGTTGGAAGAAGTTTTCAGTTTTTGTTTGGGAAAGCCTATTTTTCAGGTTAGTTTCAGGGCAGGGTATGTTCTTTTTGGTTGAACAGGTGAACTGTATTAAGTTTAAACGTAGACTTGCAGAATCGTGACAAGACCTGGCATTTTTGAAGATGTTTCCAGTTGATATAAATGTGGACACAGATTTGACATATGTTGATGTTTTTGACAGGGTTAGTTGTTAACAATTCAGTTACGTTTTGTCAATGGTGCTGCTGACAACCTGGGGGTCAAAAAAGCAGCACCGATGGCATGAAACTGTAGATGAAGCACCTCTTCAATCACAACTAATTTTATGTGTTGACGACTTTGGGTCCATACTGCTCAGGGTATGTCGTGCAAACCCAAACAAAACTTGACAACGTTTGTCTAGCCTATTATTGCTTCTTGGGTACCAGGTACCCAGAAGTTGTACGGTTTCTCTGTCGAATAATTATCACCACCACCACCATCACCACCATCCCATTTGAACCCTTCAGGATTCTTTAACCAAAGTTTGGATCGTGTGAAGCTGCCAAGCAGCTTACAGGAGCTGACTTTTGGCCACTTTGGCGCAAAACTAGTAGCAGATTGAAAATGCCTGAGATCACCGTACTTCTTCATCATTGAGGTCGTGGTTTCGAAGGATTTTTGGAACTTTTCACAGTTCCACCTTTTTTTTTTGGTGGGGAAGATTAGTATCTTGATTCATTTTGACTCATGTGTTTTGAACAGGGTTTGAAATTCGAAAGAAGAAGAGGACATGACATGCCTTTGTGGATCATTTTTGTTCTTCAACTCAATTGGCATTTGGCTAAAAAATCTCAGTTGCCTTTGTGGATCCTTTTTTATTACAGATGTCCAGTTAAACAATATGACCGAGTGTTGCAATGATAAATTTGACGAACGGACGAACGCACGGAACACTCTGAAAACCAACAGGACCTTGGTGGACAAAAAGATTCATCCGTGAGGAGCCTTACTAACACCCAGATTACGTAAGGATTTTTCCAATTATTGTGTGTCAGTGTTGTTTATTGTTTTGTTTTTTTCAATAAACCATCCAAAAAACAAAATGACAACATGTAATATCTTTATCAAAAAATATCTTGAATTAGTCAAAAACTGAAAACAAAGCAACTGATTCGCTATGATTCACTTACATAACCAACAAAATACATGTCCAAGCACTTCAACTGCTTTCAAAGAACCCATATTACAACAAACAATTTCCTCCAAACAAAAATCATCCTAATTGAGTTATAGAACAAAGAACGTCAACCAGCACCACCTAAGAGGTGCCAATATGACCCTAAGGGGTGGTTAATGGGCACCCCTTAGGTGTTCCAGGAATTTCCTCCAATTTTTTGCTGCAAGCTTTCCCAAAAACCACCAACCAACCACACACACACACACACACACACACACACACACACACACACACACACACACACACNCCAACCAACCAACCAACCAACCAACCAACCAACCAACCAACCAACCAACCAACCAACCAACCAACCAACCAACCAACCAACCAACCAACCAACCAACCAACCAACCAACCAACCAACCAACCAACCAACCAACCAACCAACCAACCAACCAACCAACCAACCAACCAACCAACCAACCAACCAACCAACCAACCAACCAACCAACCAACCAACCAACCAACCAACCAACCAACCAACCAACCAACCAACCAACCAACCAACCAACCAACCAACCAACCAACCAACCAACCAACCAACCAACCAACCAACCAACCAACCAACCAACCAACCAACCAACCAACCAACCAACCAACCAACCAACCAACCAACCAACCAACCAACCAACCAACCAACCAACCAACCAACCAACCAACCAACCAACCAACCAACCAACCAACCAACCAACCAACCAACCAACCAACCAACCTCCAATTCCCCCCAAGGTGAAGCCTTCAATCAATCCTTGGAGCATGCGGAGTTGCCAGCAGGTCGTTGGTGGTCCACCATCCATCCATGGGAGGATTGGTAGATTTGCCTTTATTAAGGTAAATTAGTTGATTTTTTTATGGTTAAAATTACATGGGAGGTGGTGTGAAACTTCAACTTATTTTTTTGTTAATTGGAAAAAAATCCCGAAAGTTGGGGATTCATGATCCGATTTGACGAGCATGTTTTTTTTTCAGATAGGTGGTTCAACCACCAACAAGATTGGGTATATGAATATACCAGTCCCATGGATGGTATGGATATTGACCATCTGAATGTTGGGTCACGAGAAATTCTACCAACACATGGCATCAAAAGCTGCAGTACAACCAGCAACCCTTTTTTTGGGAATGTCCCAGGTTGGTGTTTAAGATCTCGAAATTTGCATGATTTAAGACTCAACGTGAAACACCCTGCACATGACAGTGGAAGAATATTGATTGCAAAAGACTTTGCCAAGAATGAGAATGCCCTAAATATCTAAAATCTAAATGTCATCGACCAGTTCATCTTACTAAAACCCAATCCGCATGTGATATGTTTCTAGAAATGTGCCATGACTATACATAAGTTGTTTTTTTGTTTGGACTAAATTGTTTCATGTGTTTTTGGGGGATCATCTACTTTCGGTACTGCATACCATCCATCAGCTGCACCGCTGGGTTGTCCTGGGATCAGGCCTGAAATCCTTGATGTTTGGACGGAGCTTTAATCAAAGTTTGGAATCTTGGCTTCACTGAGGAGGTCCACTAAGTTTGGGAGGCTCTCCGATCCGCCTAAACTTCCCTGGCCGAAAACTTGGAAGTTTAAAACGACTTAGGTGCTTTGAAAATGTAGCATCAAACAAATAAAGATAAGGCTTCCAACTATCGTTGTTCAACAGTGAAACCAATACACTAATACTATATATATATATACACTCCCTGAAACTAACGCGTAGCCCCCTGAAAAATCAATGGTTGAAATTTGCCTAGGAGAACGTGGATCTTCCAAAGGGTTTGGAACACTTGGGATTTGGCTTCGACTTTGACCAAAGCCTTGAGAATGTGAAGCTTGGCCAAAAAGGGACGGCTTGGATGAAAATGCTGGCGATACGCAGAAGACGGTCGAGGGGCTGCAGATTTCAATTTTTGACGGTCGACAGATGGTAGCTTTTATTTTACGAGAACGGTTTGAGAATACATGTATTGTTACATAGCTATGCACAAACATGTCGTGTTCTTTCTGTTTAGATGTCAGCATCTACACCCAAATACTGGTTTAGTAATGCAATCCTTCCAAATTACCTTAATTCAGGTTAGTCGGAATACATAAGTCATATGATTTGCCCAAAAACTCCTAAACAAAAAATCGCCAGTTTTTGTTGAGAATGCTTATGTCACCTTCACCCCATGCCTTCCTGCAGGAAGATGCCATTGCTCCAAACCTTGACCTTTGGCAGTCGTTTCAACCAGCCATTGGATAGAGCTACCTGGGTTGATGTGGAGGGTAGTGGTGGCCTGGAACGGCTAGCGGCTTGCGGCAAACAGCAGGGTTGGTTTGATGCTCGCATCCATTTCTTCCTCAACTAGCCGTTACTACAAAAGATACGACATGTTGCCAAAAGGAGCTTACTATTTAAGGGTGGCATGTTATGTGTTCTGTTTTCTGACTTTGACATGGATACTTCCCCTGAAAAGTGACATTAAAAATGATGGCTGGAAGACTCCATACTTTTCCTTTTCAGGACGTATTCGTCAGTTATTCATGGGTGGTACACATGCAAAAGACATCCAAAACAATGGAATGGTCCCACAAGATGGTTCCCCACCAGTTATAAACTGGAGTTATATAAAATTCCTATAAATAAGCGAACATAGCTGGGGAACTGGGTTTGTCAACCCGCTTGTAGTTCATAACTAGTGACGGGGCTGGGCCAAAGTCTTCAGGTTGCACTACCGAGCACATTGCAGAGACTCGGATGGGAAAATGGACCAACGGACCTGGGATTTTGTATGGAAACAGTTGTTTTTGTTTGAAGTATTAATATTAATGTACTAGAATACGTGTGTTTGATTGAGATTCGATATCAAAATGTATCTGTAGATTTGTATTTATATATATATAAATGTTTTTTTTATACATATGATATTATATATATATATATTTACATATTGTGTATATCACTTTTTGATTAGTAGGCATAGACAGAGATATTGGTATTAGGTATTTAACTTCCCTGCGTTTCAGTTGGTTCATGGTGTGCTGTTTGGGAAATATAATATCTTTGTTCCGACTTCTGACTCAAGGGTGGAGGAGCCAGGTTAACGCGTGGGAAAAGACCCAAAATTTCTTCAAAACATGTGAAAAAGAAGTTGCCTTTTTCCAAGGCTCATTGTGTTGAGTATCAATGTTAGATTTTGATGAAGTATTTTTTTTTCTTTGGGTTTCGTTGTAGGTGATCCTCCTCCTGAAGTGACGTTGATTTTCGTAGGGGAAATGGCAGGTTTCTGAATTCTACATGATTCAGCTAGAATCTAGACAAAAAACTGGGTGGTGCTTTTTACAAATTCAAGGGAAACTTGAGGGAGCCCCAATAGCGGGACCCCCATTCCCATATTACTCCCATAAGGATCCCTTGAAGTATGGGAATGGTATGGGAAGCTTATGGGCCTTCCCTGCCTTCCCTCTGGTGATGTTTGTTTCTGTCAACCTGCATCAAGCAAAGAGATATTTCGATCCTACTACTGAACCAGATGGTGCAGAATAATACATATCCTTGGGTTTTTTCCAGGGCACATTGTCCTAGAACCATTTGCTGTAATTTTGGAGCTTCAGTGTCATTTAAGGTAAAGGGCTTGAAGTTTTTTTTGACAGGGTCTCAGCCTTTGTGTCGAGGTCTTTGATCTTTGGGTGGCAATTCAACCAGAGCTTGGAGAATGTGAAGTTACCCAAAACTCTTCGTGACTTGTTCAACCAGGAATCGTGTTTTTTTTTTCAGGGAAATGAATTTGGTGCTTTCCTTGGGCCTAATTAAGGTGACGTCCCCCGAATCTTCCAGCCCCAAAAGTCTTCATTGGAACGTGTCAAGTGGAATGATCATATGTATTAGATATAGCTTATGTCAAAAATTGCGGGTTTTGTTTAGTCATAAGTCATAAGATCATCATTAGGTTATCTTGCAGCGGTGGTTTAGGGATTTTTCATTCAGGTGTTTACCCCTATATATTTGGGGAAATGATCCCACTTGCCAAGCACCTTTTTGAGGGTAGTCCAACCACCAAGTAGACAAACAATCATAAAGACACACACACACACACACATCACACACACACATATATATATATATATGATATAATTATATTTAATATGCAAATTGCTGAGGCTCTACTATGTAGAGCATCTTCCCTTATTGCACTTGGATACATTTTCGTCCCTGTGTTAGCAGCTCCTATATATCTTGAGGCAGGTATAGCTGATGTTCTTTTTTTTTGTTGGTGCTTGTCTTCTATGACGGATCAGACGAGTCTACTCGACAAAGCGGTCTATTCTAAAGGGTTTCTTATTCTTTCCAGCCTACAGCATCTCAAATCATTGAAACCATACACTCACCTTCTCCCACAAGAAGCCACGAGAAATCACCACTTTTGAACCCCCGGCCCCCCCCCTCCCCCAAAAGAAGGGAAATCAGAAACACTCTCAAGTCCCATAGGCATCATTACTCCTTGAAGCCACTAATCCAACCTTTCCAACCCCCTAACCTAACCCCAAACCTAAACCTGGACCCAACTTAACCCCCCAACCTAAACTAGGTGATGGTTTCAAATATTTTTCTGTTTTCACCCCTAGTTGGGGAAGATTTCCAACTTGACGAGCATATTGTTCAAATGGGTCAAACCCAACCTACAACGCAACCTAACCGTTGTGAGGCGAGTTGACTTTTGGTGAAAATTTCAATCAAAGTTTGGACGCTGTGGATCTTCCAATGGATTTGTACCTCGTTTTCCGAATGGATTTGCTAGGGACAGTTGGATGGGGTTGGGTTGGTAGCAGTCGAGGTCCGTTTTTTATGTGGTAGATCAGTTTGTTGTTTATAAGTTGTTTTATACCTGTACCTATACCAAATCATGGAAATATCTCGTGATTCTCGGAATTGATAGTCTTTCTGCGCAAAACGGGGACAATTGAACAACTCAACAAATGTGAAGTAACTGGCTGAGCCATTAGTAGGGAATAAAAGAATGAGGTTATACATTGATGATGATGGGAACTTCTCCCATTCCGTACTGAGGGCCAGCCAGTGGTTGGCATTTCATGAATCAATCTTCAGACCTTTGTCAATCTAGACAGGAGTTGATGAAACACGATATGATTCACTCAGATGTTGTCTTGGTTTCAACACCCTGTATATACTGTAAAACAAATCTTTTAAACAAAGAGCAAGAACATGAACGAATTGCTTTCACATCAGATCTATTTGCCAGATCTGTTTTTTTTTTTTTTGAGGCAATGCCTTTGCTTTGGCGAGAATTTCAATCAAAGCTTGGTGTCAGTGAAACTTCCACCTGGTCTGCACAGCTCCTCGGTGCGATCCCGAAGAATCCAAAGAATCCAGGTGGGCTTTAAAAAAAAGAAAAGTTATAGATGGGGTGAAATAAACCCTATAAATGGCCTTATAAATGGGTAACTGGGATTGTTTCACCCTACTTATAGTGATGAAATACACCCTAGATGGGGTGAAATGAACTCCTATAAGTAGTAGGGATATACCCATGCTATATATCCGTTGATTTTCAAGCATCTGTATGAGTTATAACCCATTTGGCTCAAGTTCATCCAGGCTTGGAACAAGTAGTTGTAGGAAGGTTTTGCCATGGCTTTTCGTATTCTTGCCCGTCTGGGCCAAAGAAGAAGTTTTGCACAGGTGGCCGATGCTGGTTTCTTTGCCTCAAAAGTAAAGACACTTGAAGATCCAAAGGTGGGCAAACATTTGGTGACAACAGAAGCTGTCTTCAGGTCAGAAATTCTTTTCTGTGTGGATCTCACCGTCAAAGATGGACGGTTGCTGCGGGATCCGAACATGTACAGCTTACAGGTGAGCGAGCATGAACACCTTGATCTCATGAAAGTGCCAGATGACAAAGGTGGCATCGCCCGATTCTTGAGCCATTTGGATGAACCCAACCTGAAGCCCGTTATCACTGATCAGTCAGTAAGCTTCAGTGCTGTGCGGGACTTGCAACCTGGTGAGGAGCTGGGTTTTCACTATTGCACTACTGAGTGGTCTATGGCCAGCCCTTTTGAGTGTGCCAAAGATGGTCAGAGTATTCAGGGATATGCCCATTTGAACGCAGAAACACAAGAGATGCTTCAGAAGAAGGAATTGCTGGCATCCCACATCCAACAGTTAGCATCAAAATTATCCGGAAAATAAAAGAAAAATTACAAGTGGCAGGGGCCTACCTTGCAGGAATCCGGGGAAGCAAAAAAATCGAAGTCGGAAATTGTTCCCATGGCCGCGGGTGTTTGGGGCGGGAAGGAAGTTTTGCCAAGGAGGCCAACCCTGAAGTTTCTACAGATTTGCTGAGATTTTTGTTGTTGAAGTTTTTTGCGTCATTGCTAAGAAGCCGATTTTTTTGGTACATCTGGACTTGTTAAACCCATTTTGTTTCACCAGTGATGAGTTATACATCAATGTATGTCACTCAACTTGGTGTCCTGTTGTAAGGAATCTGAATGAATCCCTTGCACAAAATTTAGGCAAGACTTGTCCTTTTGCAACCTTTGTGAATTTGGGGAAAGTTCAGCCAACAGTCCCTCACACTTGGACCCTACATGTTTAAACATGTTGAGAAAAGAATCCGAATGGACCTTTGACCTTCAGAATCCACAGCAAACATAATCATGTGTGTGTGTGTGTGGTGACAATGTTAGTGTGAATGTGTGAGTTAACAATACTACGACACTGTTCTTACAACATGTGTCTTGTTTCTATCTACTTTCCTCTTCCTCCCAGAGTTAGCCGGTGAACCGCGCAAGAAATGCTTACCTCCAAGACCCGGTACAGCCTGTAGTGATAACGTTAAGCGTCACGTAGTCAGGGCATAAGTTGGTGCACACTGTTTACCGTGATTTCGCACAGCACGCGCCCTTCAAGAGAAACTGGTATCATCATATGTATTCATATGTTTTCCACCATTTCTGCTGAGATTTGATTGTTTGGACTTGAACCCGCGGCGTCACCAATTTTCTATACAGTAGTGATTTGTTTGTACCTGTCACGCCATTCATCATGTTTTTTGGGTGGGAGCTTGTTGAACTTTTGCGCCACGCATCCAAGTGTCAATCAAAATCCAAGTCTTGGACAACCAAGCCGTTGATTGAACTATTCGCAAATTTGCCCAGAATACATCCTACTTTTACCTACATTTATATACCCATAAAAATTGACCAAATGTAGGTATAGATATACCATATACATTGAGCATAATTAATTGAAATCCGCCCGGGAGTTGCTTACGACTAAACAGATTCTCCACCCACGGTTTTCAACCCGTTGGAAGTCCCGAGGATTGGTCTTTGGCCGAGACTTTGATCAGAGCTTGGAACACGTTTCTGGGTATGTGAGTTTGTTGAAAAATCCAAATCGCAAGTTATCCATGGATATTTTGTATTACATATAATTGTACATTGTTATTTATTTAGTTTTATATATATATATATATATCATTTATATATATACATATATTGAGAGGCATGCCGACAAAAAAAACAAACTTTTGTTCACAGTGGGGAAAAAACATCATTATCTTATTATCTTGACAGTGACCTTTATCAACCCTTCATTATACGCTGTATATTCGATTGTTCACCTAGAGGTATCCCATGGCCCAACCCAAAGCCTTACAGCCTTACCTTCCTGGTATAGGCAATGAACAGTTTTTGGGGTGAGCCATGAAGCAGGCACCAATAACTATATTATGCTATATGTTTGCTGCATGTGCACGAATCTTGTATGATTTTAATGTGTAGTTTGTTTGTTTTTGTTCACATTTGTCATTACACTTACGTGTAATGCCAAACATATTTGTTTATGTATACAAATTCATATTTAGACTACATTGCCAATAAAACTGCCCCCAGGAGTGTTTATACTGAAATCCTTGCTATAGGGATCCACAATTTATTCAAATGACAATAATTGGTCATGTTTTGTGGGCTGTGATAGATGCTATAAGATCTGAATCCGATGGATTCCTGTCTCAAGTATATGACCCCATATTCATTGTTTTTTTTTTTAGCAGGAATCCGGCCGAGTTGCATTTCAAAGTCACCCAGATCTCAATGTTGCTGGAGTATTTTATCACTTCAGCTTCATCATTTTGAACACTTCAGTCCTGAACCTTCATGAATTCTAATTCAATTCTCTGATTCTACCGGGGTTCACAACCGGTTCCCCCTTCCGTTCAAACAAAACGGCCCACTTCGGTGGCAAAAGAGGTGAGCCTTCCGGCCTTGCAATGCTTGAGTTTTGGAAAGGCTTTCAATCAGTCTTTGGAGAATGCACCCGGGAGGAGAAGATAAGTTGGGTTGTCCCCCTTTTCCGGTTAAAAACACCACCTGGAATTATACACGTTTTTTGGAGGGGATCAATATACACCTTCAAAAGGAAATGATCTTCTTCCAACCCTCCTTAAAACTAACAGCAAAAGCTTCTGAAAATAGGCTTCTTCAAAAGGAAAGGATTGTCTTCCAACGATCAATTTTCAGGTGCGAACTGTTTGTTTCAAGGAAAGTAAGTTGGGTTGTCCCCCCTTCTCAGTAATACAGGGATCATTAAATTATCCATTTGGGGAGGATCAAACAACGCAAATGTATGGTAATTTTGAGAAATTTCTCTATGATAGCGAATTGTTTGGGTTGGTAATGTAGTGACCCCAGTAATAGTCACCACCTGGGTTTTTACATTTGTTTGGGAGGGTCGTCACTGTATATAGACCTTCATTTAAGCCACTATTACCGGGGAGGGTGACAACCCACAAAAATAAGCCCCCAAACATGAGAGTTTCTGAGCTTGCTTGCTGCTTTGATGGTTTATTCTTTTAATTTTTTTGGGGGGGGTAGGAAGGTGGATTCAGAAATGCTTGTGTTGTTTGAAGAAAATTACTTGCGGGTTGGCAAAACCCTGGTTCACAGTGGATAAGTAATCTATTCATGTCTATGAAAGGAACCTTACTCACCTTCACTATTCATTTGCAACAGTGTTTAGGCAAGGGCCAAAGAAACTCTGTACCAACTTGTGTTCTGAATGGTTGATTACTTTCGTGGAACTTTTTTGTTGGTGGGGGGGCACGATGGAAATTTCGAGACCTCAAGAATTTCAAGCTACAGCATTGTTACCTTATATATACATTTCCCTCAGATAAATCGGCGACTGTTGACAGACATGGAACGCTGCAAGGAGTTGATGATTTGTATTATTTATCCGGTTTTCCTCGGATGAAACTTAACATGGATGAACCATGAACCCTCCCCCGAAAACTAACATGACAATGGAAAACCACACACACACAAAATTCATGGAGAAGTGAAGTTTCTGAATTTACCATTCAAAATTTTGGTGATTTTCTAGCCAGCCATGTTAGTTTTAGGGGGTGTAACTTTGAACCTCAATAGAGACTACGACTGATTACTTGAGGCAAAATCTGCAGTCCACAGCAGGTTTCCGTATTCACTAGCCAGTATTATGAGTTGGGATACGGCCCTTGAAACTTAAAATAGATACAACAAAAACATGATGCGACATGGACACATAAACTCCATTGAATTGTGTATCGCTAACTTTGGGTAACTTTAACTTTAAGAGTATATTAGGAACTGGTGTGGTAAGCCACTTTTGAATGGAACATAGCAGGTTCTTCCCCCTGAGTTATTTACAGTTTTAGCCAACCCTGATATTGCGGACGTCCTTGGTGAAAGATATGATCATGGGAATCTTAGGGTAACCCTATACAAATATTACCCCTGCCAGGAAGGCCTTATCAAGGCCGTAGTAGGGGATCACAATAGTCTAGGTGGTGGTTTCAAATATTTTTGATTTTCCCCCCTACTTGGGGAAATGATCCAATTTGACGAGCATATTTTTCAAATGGGTTGGTTCAACCACCAACTAGTAGTTTATACATTGTTTATAATTAATCCCTTTGATAAGGCAGGCCTTATTTCCTGGCAAGAGGATGGCAGGATGGCATTGGGTGGATTCCCCTGTTACATCAAGGTACATCTTCCATCTTCTCTGGAGACTTTGATCTTTGGGAAGAGCTTCAACCAGTGCTTAGACAACGTCACTTGGAGAAATCACCCTCCGAACAGTCTCAAATGATAGATCTACATAATGAAAATAGAGATATTTAGATATATTAGATAGTATTTGAAACCATGAGGATTATTAAAGTATTCCTAAACTTATCAACACCCAGCAGAAATGTTGCGAGAGATCTTTTGATTCATGACCTCCTAGCATCTCTTTTTTTGCGGTGCGACGCTCGGATCCACGACTTCACCAAAAAAAGACCCCCAAAAATCGTGAGGTGAGGTCCCTCCCTTCATCCTCCCCAACCAAAAAATCCAAGGGGATCATCCAAAAACACGAAAAAACCCAAGTCACTAACTCAACGTCTCAAACGCCAACAAAACACAAACATCTCTTGGATTCACTGACTATCCTCACCCCTACAAAAACCATGGAAGAAATGGAGGGTGGCAATCTAAACAAAAAAACAACTCCATCCCAGAGAGGTGGAGTTGCCTGCAAAGATCACGAATTTGGAGTTTGGTTTCGATTTTAATCAACCCTTGGAGATGGTGAAACTACCGAAATCCTTACAACATTTGGCCTTTGGAAGCTTGGTTGGGGAGATAAGTTGGGAGAGATGGCTGAGTTTTAGTGGAGTTTAATGATCTTAAAATAAGGACCCAAATAGCTGCTTTGAGGGTTGGGGAATACATTTTTTTGGTTGGTAGGGGTGGAAAGGGCATAGGTGAATGACAAGAATGTGACGTTCATGATGACCACTCTTTGCTCCTATCAAGGATTTTTTCTCACAGAAAATCGAATATGTGAGTTTCTCACATTTGCTGCATCGATTTGTAAGAAGAATTCACTTTATCGAACGGGATATTTAGAGTACGACAAATTAAAACCAGTTGAGGAACGACAAATAATACCATTGAGAGACCTGAATATACACCCCGGAGATTAACATGGAACCAAACAGCAATTATTTCCAAAAGGAATGTGCATTCCAAAGCCCTTTTTCAGGTTCCATTTTCAACTTCAGGCGTATATTCCCAGATGATGATCTCTCTGTTTAGAGATCAAAATCAATTGGGTGTCATATACTTTGCCCCTTTGACGCTTATTGGACACTCAAAATGGGCTGTGCATCTTCAAATTCAAAGATGAACAGTTTTGAAAGTTTTTTAGGTCAAATATAGGTCCTACAAATTCGCACACCTTCCCATACTTCTTGACACCGTTTGCGTCATGTGGGTTTTCTTTGCAGGGGCTTAGATTGAATCAGTGAATCTAGCTACTTGTACCTTGCATTGACGCTATATGGTTTGTTGGTTTGATGCAGGTTGGAGTGTGATTTTGCCTTGGGGGAATGGTGTTTTTTTCCACCTGGTAGGACTTTGCTTTTTTTTGGGGGGGGGAACTGGGCACGAGCCACCAGACAAGAGGAATGAAATCACAAGACCTCTAGGCAAGGGGTGATGAAATTGCCCAAATGAGTGGGAATCAATACATGCTACAGAAATGGTAGACACATGAGTGCTCTTGTGTATGCCAAGGTGTCCATGCAAAATCCATCATCAAAGTAGATTTGCCTTTCCTTTCCCCTTGAAAAATAATGATTTTCCATTGCTATTTTGGTTCAGTGCCAGGGAATATTATTCATTGAGAGTCACTTGGCGTGACTTATCTCGCACTTGCTTCACTCAGGAAAGTCCTTTACTCACAAGTTGAGTTCAGTCACTTTTCCGCGCCACTTTCATGCACTTCATCCTTGCTCTTCATTTATTTGTGATGATTTCCACCCAAAAGATCCAAAAAGATCCCAAACCCCAACTCCAAAAACTGCACTACTTGATGTTTTTCTTTTTTTACCAGAAAATAAACATTTGAACATGTGTTTTTATCCTTTCTACGCATATTCCTTGAGTGTTCCTCACAAGTCATGTCTATGTCACATTTATGATGTTTGCTCTTGTACCTAGGCTTATATATATGTTTCTAATCCCACAGGTTTGGAACAGCAGTCCAAATTCTAAGTGTCCAGAGTCCAGACATTCATACTTTTCGTTGGCATTTACCAACGAAGAATCATCGCCCCCATTCGACCTGAGCAATGAACAAAAGGGTCCCGGGTTGTTTGAGGTATATAGGGGAATTTACAAATTTACTATCCATGTTTGTGTGGGGATTTTCGTAAACCATTCTAAGGATCCCTATTAACGAACCAGTATTTCAATGGAAAGTATCCGGCTTTTTCCGTAGCTCACCTGCCACAAACCACCGGGGAGTTGCAAGCAACTCACTCAACTTGGGCTCCTGGTGGCCTCGGGGATTGGCAAAATCGATCCAAGGTAAGTTGCAAAGTTTGAGTTTCCATTCATTTTCGCGGCACCTCTTTGATGATGTGCATCTCCCAAGCAGTTTCTTGGGTCGAAAGCGATTTGATGTTGGAATTTTTATGGGGGATGTGATCATGATTTTGGGGCCATGAATCTTCTGGAAGTTGGAAATTCCATGAAATTCCTATTCATTTACTTTTGTTAGTGTATGTATGTTTATCTCGGTGGTGTTTTCAAATATTTTTTATTTTCACCCCTACCTGGGGAAATGATCCAATTTAACTAATATGTTTCAGTTGGGTTGAAACCACCAACTAGTTATGTTAGTCTCATAATATATTTGATGGCCTAAGAGTATCACCTTACTATACACGGTTTGGCCGCAACCCATGTGTTTTCCCTATGAACCCTCAACATCTCGGCCTCCTGGAGGTGTGCAAACCTTGACCTTTGGAAGGTTCTGGACACACAGCTACGAACATGTGAGTCTCCCGAGCATTTTGCAAAGCTTGACGCTACGCCACTTGGGCGTGTGGCTGATTTTTTGTTTGGAAAAATCCGCGGGGTTGATTGAAGTTGGTCCACAAAGAGTAAAAAAACACTCCAAACAGAAAAACTAAGATGGCACTGAGGCATTGTTTCCATGTTTTTTTGCTGGGGAAATTAGTGCACTGCTGGCCAAATATTAGAGTTGTTTTGAAAGGATTCGAACAACTCCCAAGAAACGGGTGGGATGGTGATGTGGCATTTCACTGTTTTTGTTGCTCCAATCAGCAGCTGTTGCAACCCACTCACTTGATAGATGATTTGTTTCAGTCATGTCAAAAATATCAGGATGACAAAAAGAATCAGTATAGGTGGTGGTTTCAAATAGTTGTTTAACCCGTACTAATATTTTTCAAATGGGTTGAAACCACTGCTAGATTCAACCTTAACCACCCAAACCACCAACCTTAACCACCCAATTCAATATTCTTTGTTTGATTTGCCTCCAAAACAGACACAGAAGGGTGTGTTTTTTTGGGCCATGATTGTTTCTATAGTACCCTGTCCGTCTCCTCCCGTTCATCGTTCATCGTTGATTCTTTTCATTTGTTGATTCCACGTGACTGAAAACGACATGCAACGAGGTGAGACGCTGAATGGAAGCTTGGATCTTCTGCATCTCCCCAGCAGCGTCTTGGACGTGCTTCAGGTTTAAAAGAACGCTTGGTAGTTGGAACAAAAGGGGCCGCGGGTCCGACGCCGGTCGCAAGATGTTGGTTGCTTCCAGTGGTTAAAGCAGCTCCTGCCGTTGAGGGTACCTTCCGTGGAAAAAGGTGATTCGTGATTACACCCCAGAAATTTAACATGGAACCCAAAAATGAAGGTTTGGAAGATGTTTTTGCTTTCTAAATGGGTGATTCCCAGGTTCCATGTTAGTTTTCCGCGGCGTAGTAGAAAACATTTTGCGAAAGCGGTATGGCTTGAGGTCCTAAGATGTTTGAATGGAAAAAGGAAATGGTGTTCTCCAGAACATCAGTAGCCTTGCAGTATCCTCCCTTTATTCATATATGTTTTGAGGATGTAATTGGGCATCCCTTCCCTTCATCTCAAAGATTGGATGATTAGATCCTGCAAGTTTCAATTTTTGTAAGGTCTAGTGGACTCTGGTGATTGGCGATGTAAATGGATGCATTCTGATCTCTTAACTTCCAAGTGCCGGGCAAGCAGATCAAATTTCAAGTATTTCATATCTTAATTTGCTAAGAGGTTCCAAAGTTTTTTACTATCAGCAGATTCTGGTTGCCACTTTCATTTTCTGCCATTTTGTCCAGACTCTTTTTGGTCCTGCTAAAACAATGAGGTCTGAAGTATTTGTCCTTCGGAGACAACTTCAACCAGATCTTGGATACGGTGGTTCTTCCGGAGGGTTTCTCAGCTTCAGCATTTGCTGGGCTGCGTTGTTTTCCAATTTTTTGAACGAGTGAATGAGTGTCTTTTTCCAGGTGAAAAATTGGGGTACACTCCCGAAGTTCAAGATAGTCCCGGAAAAATGATGTTTGGAAGACTACTGTTGGGAAGTTAACTTTTCAGGGGCGAGCTGTTAAACTTCAGGTGGAGACATAAATGTACATCACAATTGTAACGACCAAAGACATGTGTTTTATAGTGATTATAGTGGTTGGATCACATCTTTCCTGTATGGAGTATTCACCTGCATTGCCATCAGTCTATGTCAAATGTAGGTGAATATTCCCTACATGGAGCACATGGTTTTTGTTGTTATCTTACATTGTTTAAGTTGACTAGAGGAGCCAAGAAGACACCAAAGATGGCAATGCAAATCCAGCATTTGTAGATAGCAATTTCCTGGTGTTCATTCCTGCATATCTCATATCTCCATATCCCAGCATGTGAGTGGAGAAATTTTCAGAGGGAGCATTTAGACCTCGAGCATGAATGTGAGACCTGTTTGTATGCACTCCGTGTCTACTGACATCCAAAGATGGACCTTGTATATGTAGGATTTCCAATGTGCCAAGTCATTTTAGTACCATTTTGATTGTTGAACAGCAAGCGGGTATATCTTGGATGTGGCCCACTCACATTTACAGTTGTAAATGAAGGTTTATAAGGAGCCCCTACTAAAAATGTAATAATCCTGGTGGTCACTGTTACTGTGAGGGGACCACACCCAAGGTATATCGTCTATAGATTTCCATAGTGCCTTTTGACTTTTGACTTCACACCGACAGGTTCAAAGGGTGCAGGTATTTTTGGGAAATATCACCTGTTTTGACTGGGTGGCTCAACCACCACCGTCCTGGTCCTTCTTCCAGATTTTGCACACATTTTTGTTTGCATATTTTACACCACCTGAGGACTAAACTAGTGGCATGGTACATTACTATGGTACTTTAACCCTTTTCCTCATTTTTATTACTGGAGGATTCACATTACCAGCTATCGTGGCGCTTCACATCAGGATTCCAAGACTGAAGCTAACATGTTCGCCTTTGAAAATCCATGGTTGGAAAATGATGCATTTCCTTTTGGGTCCCGGCTTTTTTTCATTGGCTATGTTACTTTCAGGGAGTTTATGGAAGCTTCAAAGACATGTATGTACTAAAAGTTCAATTTATATAAACGTTACTAGACTATTCTCGTTTGAATCCATTGGACTTTGTACAAGAACACCATCCTGTTTTAGTCTAGAATCTAGAAGAATGATGTAGAATTCAGAAACCTGCCATTTCCTGTATATAATCCATGGGGTGCATTTGAAATCTAGGTGGTGGTTTCAAATTCTGTTTTTTCATCCCTACCTGGGGAAGATTTCCAATTTGACGAGCATATTGTTCAGATGGGTTGAAACCACTAACTAGTAAACCAACTCGAAATCCTGCACCAGTTGATATGACAAATATGCCATTATTTGCAGTGTTTTGTATATCCAAACGGTGGTTGGCCTTGGGATTTCTTCCATCAACAGTATCACCCGTATGAAATCCATTGGAATTTCCCTAGGTTTGCAAAGCGTCACCTTCGGCAAGAGCTTCAATCAGAGTTTGGAACGAGTGAACCTTGGGCTTTGTTTGATACGGACGAGGTTTGCCTCGACCCTCCCCCTACCCGTTGTGGTTGGTTTGTTTGGTTGTTTGGTTGGTTGGTTGTTGGTTGGTTGGTTGGTTGGTTGGTTGGTTTGGTTGTTTGGTTGCCTGATTGTTTGGTTGTGCTTTTTGCAGCTGTTTTTTTCTCCAACTCGTCTTTTTGTTGGGGGATTCGATTTCCCCCAACAGGTTTTTCACTAAGGAAGTTGCCGAGCACTTTGCAAAGCCTCGTCTTCGGCAAGTGCTTCAATCAGAGCCTGGCTGCTGTGGCTGGAAGGGGGGATGAAACAGGGTGGAAGCCGATGGGAAGGTAAAGAGCCAGTTTAACAGGTACCTTTTCCGATTCCCATATCATCCATGTATGGTATATTTACCCACATTTACCTTAAAAATCAACCAAATGTAGGTAAGTACGGTAAGACGGTAAATATATCATACATGGATGGTATGAGTTTGGTAAACTAACATGGCTGGCTGGACAATGGACCTGTCGAAGATGTATTCCCTATTGAACATGGGGATTTTCCATTGCCATATTAGTTTACTGGAGGGTAAACAGTTTGGGTTGTCCCCCCCTCCCAGTAACAGTGGCAAATACAGATTTAGTTCGGGATCCCCTACTAAAAAAATAATAATCGATCAGCCTCAACATTGCCAGAAGGAATCAACAAACAAAAAAGGTCAAATATGTGTAGGGCCAGAACTGACATGGCCACAGCCTCCTGAAAAGATGTTTGAAGACATCAGTAGTTGGTGTAACTCCTTGGGTCTCCAATCATACAGAGACTTACTCTAAATATCAGTAAAGGCTTCATATTCACATCCCATAGGGCCCATGTATGATAGATTTACCAACATTTACCAAAATTCAGCCAAGTGTAGGTTTATGTACGTGAATTGTAGGGGTATTGAATGTTTCATCCAAACCATTGTTTTTCAGATTTTAATGTGGTCGTTTCAGACCCTCCAAGTCGGAGTAAAGACACTTGGAATGGTCCTAAACAGGAAGTCCCTAGCCCATTCCTCCAGTTCAACGAAACGGTGGCATTTCGCCGTTGTCTTTGTTAGGGGGTGGGTACCCGGCATTAATCCACCATTCTAAGGTTATAGTTTGTCAAATTGTTCAAGTTTCCACTGCAAAGGACCTACTATAGTTGATGATCAGATATGATATGACTATTCCTTGTATTTTTATTTCACATGATTGCAATACACGACAAATTAGCAAACCAACATCTTTATCTTTGGTCAGAAAGATTGCAATTTGACAAGAAATCCAAAAGTCCAAAAACACAAGCAACATGAAAAAAATATGTAACAATATCCATCAATATCCCATAGGCCGTATAGGCATTTACGTATGGTATATTTACCTACATGACTGGTTGAGTCGTTATAGTTTTCATTTTAGATGGATTTCTATCCCATACCATCCATGTATAGCATATTTACCAACATTTACCATAAAAGATCAACCAAACCTAGGTCAATAAACCATACATGGCATGTATGGTATGTCTATCAGTTTGGGTTTCCTTGAGGAACATGTGCAACTGCCAGCTGGTTTGACGAATTTGTGCTTTGGATTCGACTTTGATCAAAGTTTGCGCAACGTGCAGCTCGTCGGCCTGAGATTCGGGGCGTGTCAACTCCTTGGAGTCAATGGATGATTGCCTCCTTATTAACAGTGGATGATGCTGGAAAAACCCGAGGTTGTTATGTAAGCTCTATATATTGCAAGATGAACTTGACTCTAAACAATTGATATGGACCTTTTTTTTGGCCATTTTTTGTTGACACATATGGCTATGACTGTGTGATGGTTGTGGAAAGGGATACAGATTTGGTCATGTTCTTTGATTTTTCTTTCCTCCAGCCATGAGAAGTCGATAAAATTGAGCCAAACCTGTGGGATTTACATTGATTTACCCTCCCTAAAACTCACGTTACCCCCTGAAAATGGGCCGGGCCCCAAAAGGAAAGTAGTTTTCCAACCATCCATTCTCAGGTGCTATGTTAGTATCAGGGGGTGTAGGATTGGGAGAAGCCAACAAAGGTGCCGAATCCATCCAGAACCACACACGGTTTTTCATGTTTTTTTTTGGGGGGGGGAAGTCGAAGGTGCATGAAGCATGAGCAAGATTTTTGGCGGGTCATTTGAAAAACATGTAGCTGAGATCATTCATTGAATTAGGACCGATTCTAAGATGTGTCTTGCGAGAGTCGTGTCTCTTAAGGTTGCTGCAGGTGTTGTCATGTTCCGAAGGAAATGAAGCTATTTGATGGAAGTTGGAAGATCGAATATAACGTTCTCTAAGCACATCCTGTTTTTGCTATCAACTCCCTGAGTTTTAAATTGTTTTGTTTGCCATCTCCTCGTGCAACATGCCTTTCTAGTGATGAACTCTCCCTATTTCGCTTAGCGGAACTGTGATACAAAGGACCTTGCCTGACAAGTTGCAAACCCTCAGCTTTGGCAGTCGTTTCCATCGAAATTTGGAACTCTTGGAGTCACTCAGAAGCAATGTATTTTCTTGTTGGGTGGGGGTTGCTTCCCAAATGCATGGGAGATGCCGAGCCTCTATGATTTTTTTTGGGGTCATGAAGTCATGAACTGTTCAACCTACCCACCCCCCCTAATGTGACACCCCCCCCAAAACCGAAATAGCCGGCCTTATTGGAGGCTTATTAACCAATTGGTTTCCCTTTAGTAAGCCCTTAATAAGGCCGGCTATTTCTGTGGGGGGTAGTTAGGTTGACCAGCCATTGAGGGCCTTGAGAGGTCCTATAAACTCCCAGCTTGGAGGTAAATCCATACATACCTGAAACCCCAATGACCTTTATCTTTGAAGGGTCAACCTCAAAAAAAAACAAGGGCCAAACTTCCAACAAAAATTAAGGGGTCCATGAGTCATGTGGGTTCCACGTATATATATATAGATGGTATATAGGAAAGATATATAACTTATGTTCCAATACCTTCTGCAAATTGGGAACACTAGGGAATTCAAATATTGGACCCATTGAGTTGGAACCCCAAGAGATGGGTAAAGTAGCTTCCCCCGACTCAAGGGAAGTAAATGCGACATGGTTGATAGTCGACGTGTGTATATCTACTGTTTTTTTTGGGTTATGGGCTCATTATATTAGTACTATATGATAATGTGACTGTCATGTTGATGTACTAAAGTTAATTTAACCTACACAACGACTGAACTTTTCCTAAAAAAATGTTACTTTACATATACCAATGTCCATGCGCATGGTGTACTTCGACCTACACAAAGATCTTTATGTCAAGTTCATGAAGCTGCAGTAGCCTCCAGCAAACTGCCAGCCTGTTGCTCGAGGAACGCCAATTTGCCCGAATTGTTGTACATTGATTGTGGCGGACGCTTGGACAAGGTTGCTGAATACACACTTTGGCTATATAGACCCCGTGTAAAAACCGACATCGCCATCATCGCCTTAATGCTTTTTCAACCGGGGAAAATCCTCCAAAAAGCATTTGAAAACATGCATGACAACCAGCATCTTCTAAGGGGGTACTGTTTGAACCCTAAGGGATGATGTTTAGGCACCAGTTATCATCCATTCAGCATCCCTTGGAAGATCCAAACATGTTACAGTAATTTTCATATACCTTTTCAAGGATGCATTATTAAGTGTTTAGGTGGTGGACACCTTGATTTAATCTGCATCTTTCCTTATTCAAAAACATCCCCGTAAAGTCATGACTGTATAGTATATATATATATATACGTATTAAACCAATACTTCTCAGAAATCGTTCTTAAAGAAAATAGTTTGAAAATATTTGGCCACCTTTTTTTTTGGTATATGACCCGGCCAGTCGTGGTCCAAGTTACCCAGGCATCCTCGTGAGCTTTCTTTGACGAGGAAGCCCTTCAGGGCCGAAGGTCATGGGGATTTTAAGCTTTGACTGTCCACACCACCCCCCAACTGAAGGATGATTACCTCAGTTGGATGTTGGTTGTGGACACCACTCATCTTTAAATATGGCAAAAATAACTTTAAAGCGCTTAAATAATGAGGAATTCAAATGACATATGACTCATATATTTCTCACATCATTTTTGTCGTCATGGTAGCTAGAGTCCTATAATTTTGCGATAATTTTGTATGATCGAAGCCTTCCCCGGCAGTTGCCGGTGTTGCATCAGTCATCATTTTCTTTCGTTACCACTGTTTTTTCTTTCCCCAGCGTGCCTATGCATGCTGGGGAACCAAAAGCCACGGGACTTCCAACGTAGAGGTTCCCAGTGGCGCCCGTCGACCGGGGTATCGACTGGAAGACTCCGGGCCCCGAAGAAAAGGTGAAGTTTGGGCGAAGGTCTTTTGGACAACAACCATGAAGGAACATGAGACCAGAAAAAAAAAGCGATCCTGTAGAACACCTTTAAGTTTATAAGTATGTCCTGCATCACCCCTTCTTCGAATTTTGTATGTTTACATTCCGGAGAATTGTTATTATACATGTGGTTGGGGGTGGGCATGAATTTCCATCAAAAGGTGTTTTCTTGTTGCGGATGTCGGTTGTTCAGCCAAAAAGTGTCATTTCACAGTTTACTGTTCGAGTTGCAAAACCTTCTTGCAGACTATTCAATTTGATGGATTCTTTGAACTCTTTGCAACAAAGACACAACAAGACAAGTATTCAAGGCATGAAAACCCACATGTGAACAGTCGAAAAAGTGACATCAAATATTTATCACACAAACCCAGGTGGGCGGGAGCTAATCTGAAAAAGGATGTAGAATTTATCCGACCTCTTTCAGCAGAAGATGTATGAAACACATTCAGATTGGAGAGTCAATACTCGAATTGACTTGATTTTATGTTAGGAAGGAAACCACCCTCTTAAAAGTTTTTTTGTTGGGATTGGCTCTTTTTGATGCGGACTATAATAATATTATATATATATATATATATGTATATATAGTCAAGTCAAGCTGTGTATGATGATTAATTCATATGTTTTCTTCAATCATTACCCCTTTGCAATCTGTGAAACCTCCATTCCAGAATTTTTCTGCCGTCCAGAAAGAACAGCCAAATCTTTGCTGGGATGCATTTTTTTCTCCATAGCGCTACTTTGTGAATCTGTCTTCCACTGTGGTAACGAACCATTTTGGGAGGCACCTGTCAATATACAAATTGAAGCAGTGGGGATCGCTTCCGATCTTAACCTTCCAGGCGTTTTGGCTTCCAGTTGAGTTTGAGTACTTTGAGGGGTATTGTCGGTCTAGATTCCTCAAAATGCGGAGTTAAGTTGTTTCAGAAAAAAAGGTCATGTATTGTGCTTAACTATGGGCAATATTTAACACTATAGTCGTTTACGTACTGTATTGTTTCATAGTTTTTCCATGTTTTTCCCTAATTTGATACGGGCATAGCCTTAGCCGGTAAAACAATGTATTTTCTATATGTGTTGTTCAAACACAGACATACATTGGAAATTCATGTGTTTGTCCTTGAAATTCATATCTTGGACTACCTCCCTTCCCAGTAACACTCACCAACACAATTATTACATATTTTTGGCTCAGGGATACTTATGAACCTTCATTTGCCACTGGCATCCTGGGTATCCTGGCTGGGGGGGTAGATCCAATTCATATCTATTTTGTTCCTTTCCTTCTCTTCTTAAACTTTGCAAGTGACCAATTTGACCGTGGCGCCATGCGGGTTTTTCCGCGGCGATGGCGGAGGAAATGTCACGAATCTCGGCTTCACATCACAAGGCGGTGATTTCATGATGTTCTTTTTGCTGATTTACACTTCAGTATATAATCTTTATGGAAATCTAAGGGCACCCCCCCAAATGCCTCCCTCCCAGGAAATAAGGCCTTATTAAAGGGTTATGAACCAGCATTGTCTCTTAATAATCTCTTTGATAAGGGAGGCTATTTGCTGGGGAGGGTGGCATTGGTGGGATGCCATTAGATTCACCAATTTGGAGATTCATATTTCCCATTGAATTTCTGAACGCTCCCCTAAAAAACTAACATATATCCCCTGAAAATCCATGGTTGGAAGATATATGCCCTACTGAAAATAGTCCCTTTGTCAGGTGCTATATGTTAGTTTTTGGGGGGTGTACCATGTCCTATATTTACCACATCCAGTACCCATTCTCTGACTTGTATACCGAGGTCGTAGTGCTACGATGTTTTTCCTCGTCTCGGACGCCCGAGTTTTCGATTGAAAGCGGGTATCTTGGAGCGAAATGATCGATGCTGCTGGGAGGGTGTGGGCCCAAAGGGCATCAAAGGTGGATAGAATTGGGGAATGATATACCCCCTCAATCCATTTCAATCCTACCTAGATTTGATTTAGGTTGACTTGTAACTTGTAACCCACTTGCGCTGGATATAATTGGAGAAACTACTTCCTTTGCTTTTGTTCAAGGGCTCATTTTCACCTGACACATACATGTCACGATTCTTAGCTTGAGCTTGATGACTTTATGCGTGGATTTTTAATCAAAGAACGCCTTGAATTTCAACAGTTGGCACCTGCCAGCAAATCCATTTTTCAAAAGGAAATAAGTCAATGTTGGACCATCCATGTTCGGGTGCGAAAGTGTTAGTTTCAGGGAAATGTTTTTTTTTCATTTTGGACTTCAGGTTAACCCATCCTGAAACTACTACCAGTTCGCACCTGAAAATGGATGTTTTGGAAAACTACTTTCCTTTTGGTGCCCGGCCCAATTTCAGGTGTATATACACTCCCTAAAACTAATATATCCCCTGAAACTCGTGGGTTTTCAATAGGATTCTCCTTTTCCAGGGTCTATTTTCACGGGCTACGTTAGTTTCAGGGAGGGTACTTTGTTTGTATGAACTCCCTAAGGTGGAGGGAAGGTAACCCTCACGCCAGCCACCAACAAACACCACCACCACTGGGACCAGCTTCAGGCCTTCATTGTCTCAGACACATTCTGCCGTGGAGGATCGCTACCGTAGCACGAAAATCATTGATGTGCCTCGTTGTTAAAAGGCTTCCCCCCTGTGAGTTGTCACCAAATAATTCAAATAGCCGGCATTATCAAGGGAATATTAAGGGTGACATATTTTTGGGAGATGTTGTTTTCCATGTTTTTTGGTGATTCTGCCTGTTGAAAATGGGAAAAACTCCCAACAAAGATTTGGACCCGAATATTAAGGCATCAGGATTGATAAACCCTCAATGAGGATAGACCTCAATATGAAGGGCTTTAGATCTTAGATCTCAAAAGTCAAGGCTGACCTCCTCTCCCAACAAATGAAGGCCTTTGTTTTGCCTTAAAGCATCAAGTTGATATGGATGATTTGTGATCAGTTTTTTCTTACTTGGCCAATGGCTAAACTTTAAAAACTTTTTGGGATTACATATTTAGTAGGAAAAATGAGCCGTTCAAACTTTTAAACTCAGGGTCCATTGGCTAAGTGAGTTTTTGGTCGACATCTATAAGATCTAGAAGGATCCGATTACTTCAAACACAAAGCTGACGATAGATTAGTATAGAGTTTTTATAGCAGTCACTCACTTCACCTCACCCCAGGGGTGAGGAGAATCCACGTGAACTTATGGCAGATGAGTGCCGAATTTTGGAGCATTATGCCTCTCAAGAACGAATGTCACACAGTCTCACAGCATATTGAAAGGCATCCCAGCACGGGAGGTCATCTTTCAATATGGTGCGTTTGCTGCTGAAGGGTTTGAGTGAAATAGATCATATATTTTTGTTCCCAGCCACTTTCGAAAAGGAAGGGATTAAAAGTAACAGGACAAAAACCGTGATGTGAATCCAGTCTTCATGGCATCCCGGATTGTAAAGTGTATACGTGACGGGAATGGTCCAAGAGCTTGCAAATTAAATTTGAAATTTATGGGTGTAAAAAAATGTGTAGTATGTATATACCTAACATATTTTTGTTTTATGATGTTGAACTGGTGCAAGGTGGTACATTTTTGAATTCATGTCACGTCGCCTGACTCCTTGAAGCTATCTCGCCAACTTTTCGAGGTGAACGATCTCAACGTAATGAGCTCAGAAGAATTGGAGAAACTGAAGCTTGGAGAAGTTGAAGTGGAGGGAATTTGATGCCAAAAAGGTACAGTACATAGAAAAAAACACAGCTTTTTTGTGGTTATTGTGGTTAGATCTAAAGCTACCTGGTGGGATATGCCTATGCAATCATTCCTGAATAGCTTGGGAATGGTTTATCAAGGCATCCTTGTGGTTGATGTTGATGTGGGGAAATGTCCAATGTTCTTTGAGGGTCGGCAGAGTGTTGAAAGATTTTTGCCTCTCTCCTGCAATCATGGTGCATTACCAGGAGATGGATTATTTTTGGTCAACAATCATCAACGGTGAGTGTTTGCTTCCATCATTGTTGGATAGGATTTCTATTATCATTAGGGAGGCTTATGGCTTATGATCAGACCTGAGCTTTTGGGTTCAAACCATTGCAGGCTGTTGGTTTTCAAGGATGGATTTTTAGTTTCGAATCTTCCCAGGATGACATCGTGTCAAATGAAGAGTTTTGCTCGGGAAACATCCCCCTACCAAAAAACTCGATACAAGAAAGGTTAAACTTCTATTACATGTTCCCCTAACCGGCTGGGGTCAGTTCCCAACTGCCAAACGGGCCGCAACAACGGCGCCCCTCACTGGTGCCAACCCGTTGACCTGGTCGCCACGGGCACAGCGACACCGACACACTCAGGAGTTTCAAGGTATGGGACTTTTTGATCTCAGATGCTTCAAGTGTCTTGGAGTCACACCTGGGGGAAGAAAAATCAACAACTAATGATGAAAAACAACAACCAATGGGGGATATCAAAAAAATCATATATCTTGGATCTATACACCCAAGAGATGCAATCATGGCTTACATATAGAGTTCTATGTTTTTTTTGTTTCGGAGTCTCGAGCCGGGTAAAATGTCATGTCATCCTGGTGGTTACTGGCATCTTGGGTGGGTGGAGGGCAGATCCAAGAGAACTGTTTCAGGGATCTTCGTCACCTTGTCTTGGAGACAAACGATTTTTGTTGGTTGATTGCCATTGAGGTCGTGGTAGCTTGAATTAACGTTAGGTGCTAGAAATCACTCTCTGTGGAACATTGCTTCATTGCGGATGTTTGGTGAGGTAATAAACCACTCTTGAGTACTATTTTGTAAAGCATGGAAGGGGCGGAGTTGGGAGTGCTAAATAAGTGCAGCTTTGCGGATTGTTTGAATTTTAGGCTGATTCTACTTGTACAATCTCTGATGTCAAAAGATTCGTTGGTTTTCCCGTCCCACATCTTGATGCAGCAGGGGCGTTACTGGAATGGACATGAGATCCAGACTTGAGGCTTGCAGAAGTTTGCTGAGAATGAGATCCCTGAGTTTCTGCTGGCTGCCAATGACATGCCAGAAGGCCAACTCTGATTTTTTGGCTGCCACATTGCAAAACATGCCCGCATTCACGGGCAAAAACAACGAACGAAGATGTAACGCAGCTCGCATGATTTGTGAAAACAACTGTAAGAGGCAAAACATGTCAAGAGAGGATGACGTGTGTAACTGGTGTCATCACCAGCCGGTAGATTGTATACAACCTCTATACTTACTGTCACCATTTCTCTGAAATATATAATAGGGCCGTTGCTATTTGGACCTTAAGCGAAAAAAATACTGCGCCGCTTATGGTATGTAATTTTTCATTTTTACAGCACTTGAAAAGTAGATGGCACAGTCCCTACATATTGGTTTATAAGGACCATTTACTAATCTACATTTTGGTACTTGTGCCATCTATTTTGACCTTCAGGTATTCTTATGTTGTTTGCTTTGCGCAGGTTTCTGCCGATTTCTTCTCCATGATCTGGAATCAGCTACATCCTGCGATTTTGAAGATGAACATGGCTTTGGTCAGAGGAATGTTAAGAACTTGTAGTTTGGCTAGCAAGTCCCATACCGTTCATGTATGGTATATTTACCTACGTTTGCCATAAAAATTCACCAAATGTAGGTAAATATGCCTTACATTGACGGTATGGGCAAGTGAACTATTAAAAAGACAGTTCGTTTGAGCGTGGTTCTAGTTTCAAACAGGTCGATTGTTGGGGAAGATGTTCCATTGGACGGTCGGAAAAACGGTAAGCACATGGCCATGGGAAGCAACGCAGGTATGGCAAAACATTGCAAAAACAAGTGGCACATGCCACATGTCAGTGTCATATATCAAAGTTGGACATACTACAGTGACTCAAAAGCTACTGGGATAAGGACAGTGGAAAAGTTATCAGTTGTAGTAAAGTTTATTATTGTTCACACAAATAGTGTCAAAGACAGATTATATAATGTCCTGTCTATATAGATAGATGTATTAGGTGATGGACCAACATCAGGGTACCAAGGGGATTAGAAGTGGATCATGTTTTAGTTTTGGCAGGGGTGGTGGTCGTCCAATTTGTTTGAACCATTGGCCACATATCATTTTCTGTTTTTGTTGAATCCGAGATTGAAAATGGTGGTACGCTTGGGATGGTACCTTTAATCATCAACCCCATATACACCATATATAGTGGGTATTTATTGGGTGTATCCCCTTTTAAAGGGCTCCTTGCGGGGTTCAACAGCTACCATCCCAAGGGTACCACCATTTTTCCCCATGAATCATGGCGGGTTTCAAGTTTTAAACCTCATAGATGATTGGCTTGGAATTTTCCTTCATACCTTGCTGGGTAACAATCCCTTTCCTATATGGAATGCCACCATGAAAGTTTGAACTCCAGGTGCTTCAGCATGAAAATTCACCAAATTCTATATATTTGTAACTTGGTTTTTGTTACAGAATGGTTCAATTCAATAAGTTATATACTTTCCAGGCTGGTCATACGTCTTTCAATTTTCATTGGCATCATTGCATCCTACACACTGATGACCAGTTGTCTTTCAACAACAACG
Organism: Breviolum minutum Mf 1.05b.01; assembly: GCA_000507305.1. Taxonomy (NCBI): domain Eukaryota; class Dinophyceae; order Suessiales; family Symbiodiniaceae; genus Breviolum; species Breviolum minutum. Next base: position 5,718 of record DF241980.1, on the reverse strand, counting down.
AATCAAACGAATGTTCTTTGAGGCATATGCTACGTGGCGCTTTTGCCGGCGAGGCTCCAATCAACATCACCATGGATGAGGAAGAGTTGAAAGCATTGAATCAACTGTTGGAGTCTTGGGGGGCACAGGGGTGAGGGGATCTTGATGGCAAAAATCTTGCGATCAATGTGGGAAAGTTAAACAAACATTCTCGTTTAAAATCGCTTCACATTTTTAATGGAAGGAAGTACCAATTCTCAAGTGTTGTAGATTTTCATCCATTTTAGCGCAGAATAGATTCCTTCAAGTGATAGCTTTGACCACCGATTGGGATGATGTATTTTTGGTTTCAAAGTACCACAAAGAATCATGGTTTCATACAAATTCATAAAGCTGTCCCGTGATTTTCGCGAAGCGAACTCAGGAAAGTATGTTGGGGGAAACCCTGAAAATTTCCCATCTCCAAAAAAGGAAACATGTATATAGCGTCTTCCAACTCTCCTTTTTGGAGGGCGATGTGTTAAACTTCTCAGGTTTACATTGTTTCTGTCGCTTCTTCCTGGGGGAATGCAGATTAAGGCCAGGCAGGCAGTAGGGTGAGGCCATCTTGATTATTAGCACCGTTGGTGCACCTTTTCTTTACGTACAGGATGGACATGTTCAATTGTCTCAATGTTTTCCACATTGTTCGGGAACAAGAACTTGAAGCTTGCGGCGATTTTTTTTAATGTGTGAAAAAGAACACCAGAACTGATTTGCTTCACATTTGCCATAAAGATCCATTTTAAACAACATATATATATATATATACGTATTTATATTTACATATAATATGGACATAGATGATGATTTCAAGATGTGTAATTTGCGATTGATGCCCCATCGGGTTTCTATGCTTCGTTGATATACCACCCCCTCGCCCTCCCTAAGGAAGTAGCTATTGCCTTTGTGGAAGAAAACTTCTCGGCGGAACTGAGTGCTTATCGCCGTGCTCGGCGATTGGCAGACCTTCGAAATCCACAGGCATGGTTTTCAAGGAAGATGTCAAGGAAACTAAGCTGATTTAAGGTTGGTTGTATTTCGGCACACTAATGGTCATGGCCAAAACGGAGATTTTGAATATGTACCCCAAAAAAAAGGTCAGCCAGGTGTTTTTGTGTTGCAAGCCTAAGTGTTGATTTTGTTTCGTTGGTAGTGAAGGATCCCTTCTTTTCAGGTTGACTGTTGAATGAATGAATCCAGGAATTTGACCACATCTGTTTGCAGGCGCAAGGTTAGGATTTACACCGAATGATAGGCTGGTGATGAAGTGTGATGGTTCACTAATTAGGGATTTTTTCTAACAGTTCGTAGCTAATTACTATTACTATGAATTACTAATAACAACTACTTAGCTTGAACTCAATATCCCAAACATGTGGCACCACATGCATCCACACACACACACACACTTACTAAGTTACTATATATATATATATTGTTTTTTTCATTTTTTCTTGAGACAGTATATTTGTTTATAAGCCAAATGGACATGCATATTCTATACATGGAGCATTTGGGATATTATGAAGCTACGGGTGAAATTTGATGAAACAAAAGCTGCCGACGAAAAAAAAGGAAATAAGTCAACTGAAAGGGGCACAATGTAACTCAATCAATCACGATTTTTTACCAAGGAAATGGCACCTCCATTTGGGTGTGACGTCACTTGGTACGGTCAGAGTCTCATGCAGCTGAGGTTCTGGATGCCCGTTTTTCATACGATCTTAAAAAAGGCCATGAAGCAAGGTTGCCTCCATGTGTTGTTGCATATGTCTTTGCGGCGCTGTTTCTGTTGTTGAATAGTTCTGTTGAGTTTTATGTCCAGAGGATTTTGGGACAAGTGACAGCAATGCCTTGCTTAATGGATGATTACTGTTCACCCCAAAAGCGAATGTCAACCATCTTTTGTTTGACTCTTCGCAAAGGAGGAAGGAGTTCCAGATGATATCTTCTTTTGTTTCTTTCATCCATCTTTTGTTGAATGTTAATCATGGATCGCAATTCGTTGTCGTTTGGTAAATTCATTGTTATCCATTGAAATGAAGACCTCTCTTCAACATGCCAGTTACATTGCAGCATATAACGTGGTTCTTCCCTCACCGTGGTTTTTCTTTTGCTGAATCTATAAAACATATTTGTATGGATTTTCGTGCCCTACTGTCGATGGAAGAATTCCCAAACAACCACCTGGAATCCTTAAAACTTAAAACCCTGCAAACAACAAGGCAGGATAAACTTCCACCCTCAAGTGGTTAGCGGGATCTCTTCCATCAACAGTATGCTAGAAGGAATCCTGCACCAGTTGATATGGTAAATATCCCATTATTTTTAGGGTTTTATACATCCCAGGTGGTGCAGGATTTCTTCCATCAACAGTATGATATGACACAAAGGAACAGTGGCAAAACCTTTGGAGCTTTGCAAGATTTGTTGGCTGCACCATCGGGACTCTATATGGCGCCACTTCGATTACTGGCGTGGGAAGTCTATGAGAAGATGAGAAAGGCACCATGACATACTGTTGATGGACAAAATCCTGCACCACCAAGGATGATGATCATCCCACTATTTATAGGGTTTAACCATCCCAGGTGGTGCGGGATTTCTTCCATCAACAGTAACTAGGTGGTGGTTTCAATTAATTGTTTTTTATGTTCACCCCAATCCTTGGGGTTTCATGATCCAATCTGACGAGCATATTTTTCAGATGGGTTGAAACCATCAACTAGATAAGGAACAGCGTGTTGTTTGTTTTTGGTGATTCTGGCTTCATGGAAGAAAACTTGACTTGTCGAAAGGGTTGCGTAGTGGGTCTGCCTGGATGTGGGTGCAGTTTTTTGTTTAAAACAATTTTCATGTGCATGGCTTGTTTGATGAGAGTTCGGACATGTGCATGTGCGTATTAACATTGTTCTGCTTTTGAGATAGTGATCTTTTTTTGAAAGTGGTCATGAGTCATGCAGCCATGCATGACAAGCCAGACATGGCTTGTCCTTCAAAGAAGGACAAGTAGCACACTACATCTACATCTTGACTGCTGAAGCATCTCTTCGTTCTGGACCATTCCAGAGTGAATCAGAAAACCCCTTAAAGGGTGAACTCTCCATGGCTAACCTGTTGATGTTTACAGGTTTTTACCAACGGCAGCCAGGCCAGATTGAAATGGCAAAAAAGGACTTTCATTTCAAGGAAACTAGATCGGTCGCTAATCTTATGTGGCCCCCATCTACTTCCAAACCATGAAATATGGCCTCTAGATATTACTGAGCCCTTTTTGAATGTTTCCCGAAAAAAATAATCAACACTATCTCTCCATCCATGAAACTGCCCCAGGCAGGCCTACAATGTGCATTGCTGACGGGGCAAGAACGTTTGGGACCTGAAAATGCCTCCCATGTCACTTGGATCGGAAGGATTTATTTGGAGAGTCAGACAGCAAAAGCGATTGTTTAGCTATAATCGGTAGTTGTTTGAAATATAGAGGGGGATATGGATAAAATGATATGCCCGTGTATGTATTGGGGCGTGCCCAAACCCTGTAACAGCGGATACACCCTGGCAGATTAACATGGAACCTACAAATCACCCATTTAGAAAGGAAAATATGCTCTTGCAAAACTCCATGAATATGTTCCATGTTAATCTTCAGGGGTGTAAATTGGGGGTAAAGAGATAATCTATTACTCTATTCAATTTCATGAAGGGAATCCTATTACCCTTGACTATCCACCGTAGCAGTGTGTAGGCGGTTTAGGCAGGGCTATATATATATATATAGTTTTATTTATCTATGTTTAATTTCATATGTGAATGTGTTGTTTAAGTTTCACAAATAAATATTGTATATATATGCATCAATACACAAGACACCTTTATTTTCACCACCACAATTGGGCAATGATTTAATTTGAGTAGATGATACCTTTTTGTTGACAGGTTTGAAGGCACCATTTTAGGTAAGATTTAAGTACCTCCTTGCTGAAGCAAACACTTCAAGAAGTTGAGATGATATTGGGCCCCAAACTTTGGCGCTCTGCAGGGGTCCCATGCTTGGTGCAGGACAGTTTTGTCCATAACCGGGTGGTGGTTTCAAACATTTTTATTTTTACCCCTATTTGGGGAAGATTCCCATTTTGACTAATATTTTTCAAAGGGTTTGAAACCACCAACTAGATAAACTGTGAAGGTGGGCCATAAAAGCTTTTTTTGAGTGGAATGATGAATATCACAAATGACTACCACCCTGTTAACTTGTGGGTTTACCCGTCCCACAGATTGTTTAATTTGTCAGTTTGTATTAAGGGTCACCTTTTTACCGGTGGCTTTCCAGTGTCGTAGCGCAACAAGGCAGATTACAATGAAGAAGGCCAAACATACTGCATGTATAATGGATCTATGCAAAAACAAACTTGCATTTATAGAAGACACTATTATTGGTGGTATATATATATATATACATCTTTATGTGAGCAGTGAAACGCAAGCCCAGTTGTATGGTTCATGTTTGCCACTTTTACTATCCTTGGTGAATCGCCCATGATGGAAATCCTGGAAATGACCAAGCAGAGTAGTGTTGGCTCATTTGGTGGATACTCAGGTGGCATGCACCGTCGAGATGGCACCACTCAACAGATGCTCGGTGTGATGGGTTACCCTCCAGGGGACTAGCATGTCCCACTTGAGGAAAAGGGGAAATCATCTTCAAAAGTGCCTTTAGATGGGGATGCCTTAGGCCTTAGTTCCTTGGAGGGTACTTGAGAGGATCCAGTTTGACAAACATGGTTTTTGACTGGGAGATTCAACCATCATTGCATTCTATTTTTGAGCCAGTATGGTAGGTACATGTTTCAAAGGAGATACATGTTCCAAGGCCCATCAATTTTTGTTGGTATCTATGTGGAATTTCCATGGTATAAATTTACTGACTTTGAGGACGTTGGTCCGTGGCTGTTTTGGACGAGATCCAGTTACTGCTGGACGAACAACGTGGCAATGCTTGGACTAATGCCTTGCTTGGCATCAGTGCAAAACATTTGCATCTTTGCGGAGCCAATGAGCCCATTAGTTTGGATACATGGCCATGATTTATGGGGCTGCCCAGGGAAGATAACACAGCAGAAAATGATACAAATTTACCATTTAATTGAAGATTATTTCTGACACAAAAAGACTCAGGTCGGAATGTGGCATAGAAGTAACTACGCGTCCAAAAATCTTGACAAGTTCCAGATCTCTACAGCTTCAAAAAAGTAATTGCTTATAAAAGACGAAGGGTTGAACTATGTTGAACTTTAAACTCCTTTGGCGGGATGGAAAGCAATTACTAAGTACCAACAGGCAGGTTTAAACTACCTTTCCACGGTTAACTCAGCAGGTAAGGAAGCTCAAGAGGTTCTTTCCCAGTAGGCTAGTAGCCTACTACTACCAACGTTGCTGCTGGTGCTACCATCACCAGCACCTAATTGTCATTCAAAAATGCAATTACTAAACCCTTATTTTGGTCGGGGTAGGTCATGGGGGTATGTTACAAGTTGAGTAGCTAGAACACCAAGAGGGTGCCCATGATACCGTACCCTTCTCCAGTCAACCAAATCAACCCATCTTCACCGGAACTTTTCCCCAAAACAAATCAACAGAGAACAACTTCCTTCTGCTGCATATGGTTAGAAGTGAAGGTAGTCAAGTTCATACACAACC